>JAPDSC010149498.1:504212-554817 GCA_026290005.1 Latrodectus geometricus
ATATATATATATATATATATATATATATATATATATATACCAGAGAACTTTCTTATAGTATGGAACATTGATATTTTTTAAGCACTCATTTGTGCACGTAATTTGGTTTCAATTCTTTTCAACACATTAGACTGGCTTAAGAATTCCATATTATGTTTCAGGAAATTGTATAATGTATTTTTTTTTTTTGTTTTCAAACAGTGTACCTCGTACTTAAAATTTTTTTTGTAGTTTTGTTCATTTGGTGGTTCATTTGATTTTTCTTAATAATCTATTGGTTTGTTATTTTGATTCCAAATTTAAGACAATTACTTGTACATAATTTGTTATTTCTCGAATTAATGAAGTTGATTGGAAATTAATTTTCTGGAGACCTGACATTCAAAGTATAACATCTTAGAAGTTTGAGAACAAGTAAACTGATGTTTTGGAAATTACTTTCAAGAAACTTATTTATGATAAATGTTTTGCTAAAAGACTGTTTGATAATATCTCAATACAAATTTTTTTTTCACTGATTAAGATGATCTCCGCAACTACTTAGATTTGTGTATATTATGGTTCTATAAAAATATTACCTGAATAATAGATAAATTATTCGAACTTAATTTAAAGGTTATGGGTTATAGATGATATTATAATGCATTCATAATTTCAAAATAATTTGAATTAGGCTATCCTTATTACAAACTAACTTTAAATTGATATATATGAACTTATACATTTGTTTGGAATATAGCCTCACAAGGATTTAAAATCACCTTGATCATTTGACCTTCTTGAAAAGGTAATTCTTCATCAGCGGCATCTGGATTGGGTGACATTGTTTGAGGATCATAATCAAAGAGGGCCACAAAAAATCTCACCCTGTTGTCTCCCACGTCCACGTTGCTTGAATACGAATCAAAATTGCTTTGGTCCTCGTATCGCGAGATCGGATCATGATAATCGGACATCTTTCTGCTGCTCTGCGATGGAGGATTCACCAAACCTTCACTACTTCTACGTTTGCTGTAATAAGAGTGATTCGGACTCCTCTCTGGTGGAGGCGGATGGCCACTTCGGGGGGCAACATGAGCAGGCGAATGATTCCTTGAAGAACTCCTTCGGTTTTGGTCCTGTAAGTTGTGCGACTGGGGAGAAACTCTTTGCCTTCCTGACGCTGTTTGACTAGACATGGATGGTTGATTTCTTCCCGAAGAAGAATCGTGAGACTGACGACGGGGCGATGATCGCTCCCGGTGAGAATGTTGCTGTGAATGGTGATGCTGCGATTGTGGTCCCCTGTGTGATCGCGAGTTGGGTGAGTAGTGGGCATCTGGCTCCGTGCGCAATGGTCTCTGTTGAGAGGAGGTGCCTGAATACCGTTCTGGAGAGGAAGATCTTTGGGTTGGCCGTCTTCTCGTGTCATATTCTTCATCGGAATATACTGCTTCACCATCATCTATCACTGCTGTATCTCTTGTTATTTCTAAAATTAAATTTTAAAACAAAATGTTGTCATGAATGGCATATACTTTCACATTTATTTTATAATAAACGGAAATGAGAAAAGAAATATTTGATAGTTTACCACAGCAATGAATGTATGCAGTAAGGGAATTAAGACAAAAATGGAAAAAATTACTACTGTACATAACAAGAACTTTAAAAATAAATCGCATCAAAACCAATCTAACTATAGCATCAAGCAAGCAGAATTCTCACTGAATCACAAATTAAAATGTTTATATGCCACTACACTTTTTAATGATTTTAATACAAGGAAAACCTAATAGCAAAGCACAAAGGAACTTGAATAATTTGAAGAAACATTTAACAACTTGAGAGAAAACAAGGAAAATTATTATTATTACTTACTCATAACAAATAAATAACAAGTGTGTCTCTCAGTCACATAGATGTGTTTTTTTTATTTTTTTGTTTTATATGTTGTTTAAAAAGTTTTTGAATATCATAAATATTGGAATAGATTTTCAAAACATATTTACTGTTGAAGAACTGAAATTTAAATATATAATATTAAAATTTCCATTAACTTTACGAATTTTTTACATTATAAAACATTTTCATTTTATGATAGATTGAAAATAAAAATCATTTACCACACAGCTTAAATAATTGTATAAATAGTGAATATTTCTTTATATAATAATATGCATTATTTGCTTACACATTATTTATCTTTATTTTGAATATAACTCAGAATGGCGTCATAAATGGACGAGAATATTGTGATTAATTTTAATTTGCATTAAATTTATTCATCACTCTATAACTTATTCTTAATACACTTTTCAAGAACAGTAATTTTGTCTGAGATTAATGTAAATTAATATTAAGAAATAAGTTATTTTCAAATTTTGGGATAAACTTTTGTAAAGTAAATGTATGTGATCTGTAGAAATATATAGAATAAAAATGAAATTTTAACTATGTGCAAATAAAACTATTTGTTTTTAAAATATTTTAATCGTATATTTCTCTCGTATCTAAACTGTTTTTATAATTTAAAATATAAGATATAAACAGGTACTTCGTTTTATCATAATATAAGATAGTTTGTTTAGTATTGTGATGTTAAAAAAAGAAAAGCATTAAATAGTTTTAATTACTAATGTAAAGCTACGGGGTGAAAGGACTTTCAAGAGATCCTATAATCTATCTATCTAAATCTAGAACATATGTTCTAAAGAAAGCAAAGGTAAAGAAGATACCATACGCAAAACTACTTTTTCAACATGAAGTTCTACTTAGCTGAAGGTTGAGAGATAGCATGCTTCCATTCGACTAACGCTACTTAGGTACAATTCAACGAGTACTTACTGTAATTTTGAGAGCCTTCCTTGCCAGCTACATTTAAAAGTATCAACTACATGTCAGAAAATGTTTTAAATAATTTTAGAGAAAAATCTCGAAAATATAATCCTTATTTTGCTCATAACATGAAAGAAAATTAATTGAATTCAGAGAAATATTGATTAAATTTATTTTGTTGTGATTAAATTGAATAATAATACATTAATTATAAATACAGGAATAGGATTAATATATATATATATATATATGCTAATCTTAAAAAATAATTATTAATATAAAATAAATAAATATTGACTCTTACATTTGCTGTTTTCTAATATATTTTAGGCACATAAGCTTAAAACAACATTCTAAGCAATAAAATTATAGTAAGGTTACTTTTTATGAATTTTTTTAAAAAAAATACACATTACTTCTAAAATAGGTTCTTTAATATATCGTTATTTTACGCTTTAATTTTTTCTTGAATTCTTCTTTAGTTTTGGATAAAAAAGCTAAATTTAGATTTATATTTCATCTAACAAAAAGGTTACCAAATATTTCGTGAAAGTTAGATATTTCAAGATTTTTTTTTTGAGTGCTAAATGTAAATATGTAATTAATTTAAGAGCTCTTCTAGGAAACATAAGTTATTCTCATAAAAATCATTTATAATATGATACAAAATAAGAAGATAAAAGAAGTATAATCTGCTTCTTTTATTTATTTATTTTTTCAATCCTTGTTAGTTAGACCTTCTTATTGAGCAATCGTATTTTTTTTGCCTCAAACCAAATGGCCAATAAAAAATAAGCAAAAGTAACTGTAACAAATTGGAAAAAATTTCAACAAGTTGTTCGAACCCAGGAATATGAAAAGTGTTTCTTCTATACGACTTCATTTTCGAGTTTAGTCTAAATATTTTTTTTTTTGTACTGCATGATAGACTTTTTGATAACACATTATGACTTATAAACCAGGGATCTTACTATAAATAATATATTTAAATTCAGCTGGTCAAAATTTGTAAAAATATACTAACTAATGTCATCAATCTTTGCAACATTTTGTGACAGTTTCTTGCAAGCAAATATTGTTTTATACATGATCTAATTTTATGTTTCAATAAAATTTTATAATACGAGAAAATTAGCAATTTCTTAAATAGTTACTCCATTATTTTGATTTGAAATAATAGGAGTGAGTTGTTTATTTTTAAATCTTGTTAATTTAAAATTTATGAAATTCTAATATATTTTCAATTTACGATAAATTTAACTAATGACATACATTTTTTTGACTTAATGTAAATTTAAATGAATTTACTTTTTAAACTTTTAACAGTAGATCATGTATGAATCAGGCATTATTAAAATTCAAAATGTTGGCTTAGTTATTGTTAAAATTGTTTTAAATTTATATTAATATTATCCCCAATGTAAATAACATTCGCTGGTTAGAAATATTACATATTCCCATCAAATTCAACAAGCATCATCAATACTATTAACTCACCAATAGACGGAACATTTCCTCGAGGAGGATATATCTCTTTATCACTTAAGTTTTCATCAGGATCCAGAACTATCTGACCTGACGAGTTCCTATGCTCTCTTCGGCTGCGAGATTCCTGTGTTCCTTCAGAAGCCTGCATACTGCGAGTATTGTAAGATTGCTCTTTCCAGCCTTGTCGCCGTTGATGATTCGGTGCTTGGGAACCCATCTGATTTTGGTTGGCTCGTCGGACGGTGTGAGAAGTTTTCTGATGATATTCCTAGAAAATTATTTTCAAACACTTTAGTGTACATTTGGTAAATCATGCTTGAAAGTAATTTTGATAACTTCATTGACACAATCAAATTACTTTTCAGAGACAACTATTCATTATTTCTGATACACAAGAAGAATTGAATTATTTTTTGTTCTTTCAACCATACCTGAGAGTCAGCATGATCCTTTTCCATTTCCTCTCCCGGAAAGTCGTCAACTTCATTTATACTTTCGACTTTGCAAAGCATTTTGGGCTTAGACTGTAAAAATAAGTGGAGCGTTATTTTTTGTTTATAAAAGCCGAAATAAATATAGAGAACGTCTTTTATGGAGCAGAGTTCTTAATTTTGGAAAAAAAATTAAGTGTTTTTAACACTTTTACTTAAAAATTATTAAATTATTTTTATTTAAAATTAAGCTAAAATTTGTCTACTACTTTTTGAAAATTTAATATTATTATTCGTATCGTAATGATAGGGCTATAATTTGTAATAGTATTAATTTTCTTTTGATTTTTCTTATGATTTATATTATTCTAAATTATTTATTAATTAATGTAATATTCCATTTGTTACAATATTTTTAATCACAGAACAATTATTTTATAGGTATTTTAATATTGATTTTTAACTTTTATGAAATATACAAAGAAATAAAATAACTCATTGATTTTCATACATACTTCATAAATGTTTAATCATTTTTATTTAAAAGTAAAAAGACTCAGTTTAAACTAAGTAGATGGAAAATTTTAAGGTAAACTGTAGCTTCAAATTAATTTACTACTCGATATTTATACCAGCAATTGAAAATAATTTCAACAATGTCTTTTTCTACTATACTTTATACCGAATTATCTCATCTTTTACACCAGTAGTTCTCAAATTTTGCAACCTACATTGAAAAAAAAGCTGAATAGCAATGACACATTAATTACTACTTAATTGGTTTAAAAACTATTTGAATTTCCTATTACAAATTCAGGTTTATCTATTACAATCTTTTTGCGGTAGCAGGTTTGGTTTAGCAGAATGAAAAGCTAAAATAAAAATATTTTCTACTTCTTCATCAAATTAGACCTTATGCGTGTATTATAAGCTTGATTTTAATATTTAATAATGTATACTATTTAGATATATTTTGATATCAGTTATTTTTATGAACAAAAATTCTAATTGATGTGTTTCAACGACTCTTTAAGGTTTGATGTATTGAGTTCTATATTCTCTATACTAAAAGTCAAGAATTTAGAACAGAAAAAATTAAAAGAAAATAATTTGTAGGTAAAAGCAACTTCAGAGTTTCACCATAAAACACGCTGACTAGAATTTTAGGAAAATAATCACAATTGAACTTTTTTATACTAACCATTCAACTGTGTATACCAATTGTTAAGTTTTCCGAAAACTATTCATAATCTATCTCACTTTATAACTACTTTTATGATGATATATGGATGCTCATTAATTAATTTAACAGTAAATAATTTAGAAAAGTACCACATTATGTTATAAAGTAAAATATTCAAAATTAACAACAATGAAGCTAACCATTTTTTCTCTACTATCTATTTTCGCATTTCATAATGCCTATTTTATCATTACAATATATTTTCATGATTCGAATTTTTGGATTACCCAACAAAACCTTTCATTTCGTGCTTTGAGAACCACTGGTTTATACAATATTATTATAAAAAACAAGTTAAATTTTGAATTTATAAATTTTTTGCGATTGAAATTTTAATAACATAAAAGAAATAATTTTTATACCTCTGCCTTATTTGAACTTTATTCATATATACCGAATATTTTGAGTGATAAAAATTTAGAATTATTTCCTTTTGGTAAGAATATTAAGGCCAGTAATATATATATTTTTAAGTATTCCTCTTTTTATTAGGATTGTATTACTGACAGTGATTAGTTTCTAAAGATTATATTGGAAAAAATATTAATTTTAATTGTTTTCGGTTCTATAATAAAAATTATTGTGCACAAATTGCTATTTAAAAATAAAGGATTTTGATTAGTACAATATTGAAAAGTAAAATGTATTGTTGTCTCATTTTACTAGTAGAGTAACTCAAATTTTTTAATTGTGTTGAATGTTATTCATTTCATTATATTTCTATCCATTTATTTTTATTTATTTATTTTTATTCTAAAATTCTTTCATAGGGATATTAATTTTCTGGTGTTTAGATTAAGTTATATAAAAAAATCGTACCATAAGTAGATCCATACACTCAGCTGAAATTTGTATGACTTTTCTTTTATATATATGAAGATAAAAAAAACAATTTATATGTAATGGTTTCATTACTGTTTTCGATTCTCAGTTTAATTGATTTTAGTCGATAAAATGACGAATGACTTAATTCATAAAAGAAACTGAAAATTTTTGATATTGATGTCAACGAAAATAGTTTTTGTGTTTCAAAAAAAGCTCAGAAACATTTCGTTAATAATATGTGCAACTGAATTCCAAATTTTTATCGTAATGTGCTACATTAATATAAAAAGTGTGTAATATAAGAAATTACTATATAATTACATCACAGAAAACACAATAGCACAAATATGAAGTAAAAAGAGAGGTGTTGAATGTCAGTGGTTTAACTTTTTTCAATAAATATAAATAAAAAGAACATTTATATATTTATATGGACTTTGAAATTATTTTATGCGAGAACACGCCATTGAGAAGTTATAAGATGACGTAAATGTAATTAAAGAGAACAAAGAAGTTCAGGATCACTCATAGCTTTTTTGCTGAATTAAGAGAACATGTGAAATTGCTTGACAAATCTATAAAATTGCCCACGACCAATAAAGATGGTGACAGACCATTTTGTCATCCTATACACGAGAAAAAATAGATGGTAGATAGCGAAAGAAATAATAAGGCACATGAAATAAACTGTTCGTCATCCAATTTTTATACTTTAAAAAGTCCATGAAATAGCTCAAAAAGGATTTTTATGATCTTCTACAGACTTGTTTGTCTATAACTGGAAATACTAGATATAATAGGGTTATTTTTGACTGTTTAGATGAAAGAGAATTTATATTAAGTTTGACGAAAAATTCTGCACATACGCACATTTTCTTTTCATTTTAGAGATAATGTGTGTTTAGCTTGATATCTTATTAACTAGTTGACGCTTTACATTTTTAAAAATAACTTGTAATCTTTATTGTACTGACCTCCATATCTTCCAAAGAGATTCAATTCTAAATATCAAGCTCAAAATTCACAAGTCTAGTGAAAATATAGATAAAAGTCACAAATTAAACCAAAATTGATTATACTGTGAATGTTTCTATTCTCTCAAATAAATATGCTTAAAATAATAATTTCTTTCCAACTTTGAGTTACAAAAGTTTTTGATTTTCATTTGAATTTCACTCACAACTTTCAGAAATTTTTCTTCATTACTGTGAACTTACGTTTTTTAAGTGCATGTGTAGGATGCACGCATATTTAATTCATAGAGAATATTTAATTCAAAGAGAATATTTAATTGATAGAGAATATTAAATGTAATACAAAAAAAAATCTTTTATGTATGCAAAGAGAATAGAAATATTGAATTTTGGAAGTACATATAAAAGTTCAAAAGAATTTTGCAATAAAAAACAGTTGTTTCTAAAATTATAAATTCTCTTACTTTTAATTATTTCCAATTAATTCAACAGAGAAATATAATGTTATTCCGAATATTAGAATAGATGCATTTAGTTTTGTGTGCAAGGGATAATAAGTTTTAACGGTGGAATCACTGATGGAAACCGCTTATCACATTAGTTTGATCTCAAAAACCATCATATTTTGATGTGGACTGAACGAATTAATAGTTTTTCAACAAGGTAAACCAGAAAGTTCGTGCCGTTTTTAATTACCCATAAAAAAAGACGCACAGGAACTGTAGCCTATTGTTAGTCTTCGAAGCAGCCACCTTCGGCACTCAGCACTTTCTGCCAACGTGTCTCCAGTTGTGCAATGCCCTTGCTGTAATACTCGAGGATTTGGGACGCAAAGAAATCTGTGAGTGCTTGGCGCAAGTCTTTTACATTGAGAGGGGATTTTCCACGAAGATGGTTGTCCAGGGAATGGAAGAGGTGGTAATTTAATGGTGCAAGGTCAAGTGAGTAAGGCGGATTGCACAAAGTCTCCCAAGCTGCATGTTATTCTAGGCCACCCACATGACATGCGGTGGCCTCGTGTTATCGACCAAGAACTGTACATCCTTGTAATTAATCAGTGTTAGTTACTTCTGTTGCAATACCTGTTGCACAAGTTCCAATTGCTGTGAGTTCAAGTCATCAGTGGGTCAGTCTGGCCCGTTAGTTGCAGCAGCATAGTGAACCATTTGACGACTAGTCCACCAGACACAAATCATACATTTCCGTAGATGCATAGGGACAAATCTCGCTACCTGAATTTGTTAAACCAATACTTTGCCGTGCGTTCATTCATAGCACAATCCCCTAGCGCTTGACATATTCGGCGATTTGATGCAGTAGTTGAAAATCGCATTCGAAGTCCTGAATCAAACAACACCGAACCTCCTTCAACACGTTCATTTTTCTTCGTTTCTGTACGAGTTACGTTTGAAGAATGTGATAGGTAGAGCTGCTTTTATAACGACTGATATTCCTACTCTTAACTGACCGGTGTCTCAACCACGTCATACATTCATTTGCATACTCATTCTCACTTCATTCAAATGCAACACGAAAACTGAAAGAACTTTCTTGTTTACTTTATATTTGCCACAATTAATGGAAATTTATATAGAAAAAATGATTTTACACAGTTTATATTTTTTATTAATTAGAAAAGCAAGAAATGACAGTAAATGTAAAATAAGTAAAACCATTATTTTACTCCAGTCTGTGTACCATGAAGATAAGGAATAATTTCCATATCGGTTTCAACAGAAATGAAATATAATTAGATACTAAACTAATTCATTTTTCAGACTTTTTTTAAATTACCTTACAAAATATTATTTATATTGCCTTTTAACGGTAAGACTAAGTCCAGATATTTTATTTCCCGTACTGTAAAAAGCATAAGTTTGAAAATCCTCATAGATGGTTATTTGTTTGGATCTCGTGATTGTGGGGATAAATATACCAAAAGAAAAATCTAATGTGGCAAAATGCATAAACCAAGAAAAGAATAACCATATACAAAGTATCTGCCCTTTTAATTGAGATTTGATCTGATGATTTGTTACTTAATAAATAAAAGATTTAATAGCATAAATTGGATACAGTTATATGAATATATGATAGATATGAATATATGAAATGGTATCCACAAATAATGCTCTTTCTAGACTTTTGTTGTTTCAGTTCCTTTTTCTTAGGAAAATTGTTAACTAATAAAATAAGTCTCATTTTGTTTTATTTTTTAAATTAGAATTATATATGTATATTTAATAATGCTCAATGTTAGGCATAATAAATAAAAAGGGAGTGAAAGTTTTGGCAAATATCGTCGCTTATCTATTAAACAATATCTCATTAACACCATATATATATATATATATATATATATATATATATATATATCCTTTTACTGGTACTTAAGAGTGTGTATTTCAATAGATATTTTGTAAGTGTTTTCAACTCATGTTTTAATTACAAAATTATTTAAATCATAAATTAATTAATCTTTTGTAAAATAGATTAGATAAACCACTGACATTTCAATAGCAAAAATAATAAAAATTAGGGAAACAGAGCAGTGTGTATTTCAGTAACAATAAATGTGTTTCAGGATACAAAACAAATACTTACGAATTTTTATGTGTAGAGGTAATATATTCTTCAAAGTGTATAATTTAAAATTATATAATCTCTTTAAACTAAATCATCAGTTCCTTTACCTTGTCTCAAACTTGTGTTAGGTTATCGTATGGCAAATTAAAAAAATATATTATTTACATTATTATGGATATGCTTAAGTGTATTAATTCTTTATATTGATGTATGAAATGAATGTAAATGAAAATAAAATCCTCAGGTGTTTATGCATGTTATTGACTAATTTAAAAAAATGACTGTGTCTAAAAATTTTGTTAGTGTAAGCTTGGGAAACAAACATAGGGGAACTGATTAGCAGCTTGAAGGCTACCAGATATTTCAATGACTTTCAAGATTTGGCTTATAGATTGTCAAAAATTAAGAGTTTTTTTTTAATAGATATTATCTAAAATTTCTTTTTTTTAATACAGGCCATAAAAAATTTTGTTTTTTTATTACAGAATGTTTTAAAAAATGAGTGTTAAAAATTTAATTATGACTTAAAAAATAGAAATTTTATTTTACTATCTTCGTCTCTAATGAATAAAAGCAAATTTATAGCAATTTTAGTTTGTTGTTCAAGTTTGTATTTGTAAATTAATCTGTAAATGAAAATGAAGAAATATATTCATTTTAATAGAATAAAGCTACTATTAAAATAATGTATGGGAATTGTAAATTAATAACAATTATTTTTGGGAATATTAATCTTATTATTAGGGAAAAATTATCATTTTTGGTAAAATCTGGCAGCCTTTGTGCAAGGCCATCTAAGGTTTAGAAACCCAATGCAAATTTGCCTTACTTGTGAGTGTAAATTATCACGTGAGAAATTATTTAATTCTTCCAATTCTTTGAAATTGAAAAACCCTTTATTCGCGACCTTTTATTTTTTAGATGGCCTTGCCTTACCTTGTCAAGCAAAAAAGCAAACTAAACAGGTGAAAGAGAGAAGAGGGCACACACAACAAGAGAAATGTAGTGCAACAACATAGATTATGTGTTCCACTACAAACCTCCCCCGCATCCGTTGGAGTTTCTTCCTCTTCCTCGACAATGTCTGATAATTCGGACCGTCCACCATGCTGGATTTCTTCTATGGCATCTCCCTGGTGAAGAAACAGTCAAAGGATTTCATTGCCTCTCTAGTCAATAACGATTAGAGATCTGGCGCGCTTCATTTTAATCGGTATTTTTAAAGCGCTGCTTTCGGATGTGGATAACGCGTCATTCAACATTGCGTTGAACGGTATCGAAAATTACCAAGTTCAACGGCAACTTTTTTTCGTGGATCTTAACGTGGATTGATTTATCAAACAGAAATGTTTTTATGTAAGTGCTGAGCAAAATAAAAAGATAAAAATATATCGGTAGAGCTACTAATAGCAGCGCATGATTATTAAGGCTTAATTATTAAGGCGTATGTCTATTACTAAAGCTAATTAACTACTTTTTTTAGTAACTTTATGACCGCGGCAAGCAAAGCAGTCTATGAAAAAAGCTTTTTTTTAACGCAAGACTGCCGAAATTTACTAATCTAATCCTCATGCTTATTTTAAAAATTTGAAAAATGATTTAATTTTAAAATTAGTTTAATGCTCTAGTTATAGGTATCTAAATCTATTAGGGTGACTATGTCTTCTAGTCATCACTATTGACCTAGAAAAACAATGCAGACATTATTAGCAGCATTAAATATACTATCTGAGACATGCATATATATAAATATATATATATACTTCTAATTTCGTGCAACTTTATAAAGCATGCTGTACATAATAACAAACACAAACACAGAAATAAACACTAAAAAAGAGCAAAAGGAAGGAAACATTCAAGCAGTACACTACATTTTAAAGAATTATTTTGCCAAAATATATAAGTTCTTAGGTGACCAGGTTATTGCGTGAACGGTAAGTACATAGATACACAGATGTTTTGCAAACTAAACTAACAGATAGATAGAAATACATAAATTTCAAATTCTTATCAGATGTGAAATTAACTCAGTATTCGATATAAGAATTTTTTGTATTCTTTTAAATCAATCTGTAATATCAATATTTATTTTTAATATTAAATGGGTATCTTGTTTCTTGCATGATAAATAATTCCCATATAAGTAAATGATTAAATTATTAATTGTGTATTTTACCAAGTATTAATTTTACAACAACTTGCTCTTTTATTAACAGAGGTTTATAGATAAATTTGATTTAAAGATAAATGATTAAGCATGATTTTAGATGCTTAATACATAATTTACAAAACTCAAACTAAAATCAGCCTATAAGAGATTGATGGTAAACATAGGGATAATTCTTAGAAAAAAGGCATTTCTTCAAATTAACTTAAATACTTTGATGCAAACACTTGATTATAAAAAAAGTGTGCTAACTTATTAAATTAAAGAGCAAGTTATATTCCATTAATTAAAAAAATTCGTGTACTCGTTCAATCTAATGTGAAATTATTGAGTTTTACTTTAAGAAACATTCATTAAACAAATATATTCTTTTAGTGACTACTGTGAATAACATCTTCTTCCAGAAGTGTCTGTATAGTACACGCTGTAATCTTTTGTTCAATATGGCCAATCATATTCATTCAAGCATATTTTGAACGGCGCCGTTATGTTGAAAGTTTCATTTATTCTAGACTCAGACAAGAGTCCTTATTAATGTCCTTTATTATTTCATGGCTTTATTAATGTCTTCAAGGAAATGAAATTGACTCAAGTAACGAGGAAAGAAAAGTTATCCTGGATTGTTATTATTTTTTTTTATGAGAGATCAGTTGATAGTTGTAAACATTCATGGGCCTTGAAAATTCAACCACTTATGTATTTGACTTAAGTAGTGTTTGAAATGATGGTGTTATTTTTAGTCATGGTTATCTTTTGTGTAAAGAAAATAGTACATGTTTTAAAATCAAAAAACTTTCTTTCGATATTTGAATAACTGCAGATACATGACCTTTTAATTACTTGAAAATATTTATTATAGGCTCTAGACAGAATTAAAAAAAAATTTTTTTTTAAAATGTGGCTGTCCTTCATGATTTCTTTTTAGCATTAAAAATACTTATTTCTATCATAGATAAATTTAAACATGCTTATGGCACTTCCGAAAAATTTAATAAATATTTCAACCCTGCATTGTGTATTAAATGAGAATATTTTATTAATTCTAAAATTATGCATATTATTACAAAATGTCACAAAAATAATATAACATATCACACTAGACATTTGATATAATCACTTTCATCAGTGTATATGTTAAAAATGATATTTTGTTCACATATTAGACTACACTCGACATTATTATTACTTGCAGAGATAAATTAATGTTATCCTATTTTATTAATAAAACTATTGAATTTGAGTACTTTTTTCAAAGGTTGTATTTAATTTATTCGAAAAGATATTTTTTCATGCATTTTAATTCACTAATTTACATATAATGATATAATTGTTGTAATTTTTAGTATGATATGTAATGCATGTATAAATAAAAATATTATTTAGACATTCACTAGTTTTAATTTTTTGATTTGAATTTGATAAGGTCTTTCACTATTTGCAACCACATGTCTTTTTATAGATGAAAGTGATTAAATACATGACAAAATATCACACATTTCATTTTTAAATTTATATCACACAAAGAGATCAGGGCCGGGAACTGGTCTACACAAAACCTGGTCACCTTGAAAGCCCGTTTTGAAAGAGATTTATTATTTTAGTTTTAATCACGCGATAAAAAGAGCATTGAAAGAAACAATGCTTGGATAGTTTTGTTTTGCACAACAGCGACATGACAACAACATCCGAGATAGGGGACTTTTCTTAGTTGAATGGTACCTTGGAAGATGAGAAAGGAGAGTCCAATGGATCAAATGCTCGAGCCCTGCGGTTAACATGGTTGAGCAACTCTGTGAGCTCGGTGTCGGATTCAGAATCCGAGCTCGAACTACGCCTCTCGCGTGGCGTCCGTTCGTCGTACATCCGGCCTTTCAGGATCACACTCTGTACTCAACGATAAAATTAAAACCTTTTTTTATAAAATATTCCTTACTAATAAAATAATCCTTTTATTAAATAATCAAATGGTATTGCAGTTAGATCTCGGAGATAATTTTGTTACACATCTAATATCTTCCGTTGTGTGTATACCCTTCGAATTTTCAATAATAATCCGTAGCTGCAGCTTCTTTGCTGGTTGGTGCAGCTATTTTTTTCTAGATTTGTTTTCTAATGAAAATATTTAATTTTCAGGCAAAAACAAAATTAGATATTTGATATGATTCTTTAAAATCATTAGATAAAATATGAATAGATGAAAGTATGCATAAGTGCACTTAAAGACTAATCAATTTTTATAAAATAAAAATGCGCTCTTTAAACTCGCATTTATTTGTGACTGTTATTTTATTTTAACTAAATTAATAAAAAAATGATTTATTTTGCATAAAAAAGATTAGTTAAAAAATAATTAACTTTTTGAAAATAAATAAGGTGATTATTGTATGAATTTAGAAAGAACACTTTATAAATAAAGCATTGTAATATAAGTCTATGTGTATACTATTTAAAGTTTTAGTTAGATGCTGTTTTTAATATTGCCTTTAATTTTAAAATGATTGTAACTTCATGTGAATAAAACGAGTTAAATTCATACTACTTTTTTTTATTTAATTATCATAAGTTAATATCTGTGTTAAATTCTTTGTGTGATGGTAATAGTATATAATTTTATTTTTCTGATTCCAAAAATAAATAGTGAAAATATTCATCAGCAAAAATCTGTAACATTAAAATCAGCGAGATCTAACTGTTTTTTTTATGAAACATTGGAAACATTTCTGAGAATAATTTATGAGAAGAGGATTTTTTTAATGTTTGGTTTGCAATATTTAACTGAATGTTAGCTCCTATAGTAAATTTGTTCCTCAAGTGTATCTCTTAATATAATTTATAATTTGTGTAGCTGTAGACTAACATATTACAGGGAAGATATTAATAATACTTATTAAAATAAAATTGGCACACTTATTAGCATCAATTTTGATTTGCTGAAACAACCTGTTTTCAAGCAGATAAAACTTTAAAATTGTTTATTTTGTTAATATAAATTGTTATATTTTTAATTTTGAAATAGATAGTAAGGTATCACAATTGTGATTGAATAAAATATATTTTTGAAATAAAATATGTATGATCAAAAGTATTTAGATGATTTTAATTTCAAACGTTTCATTGAATATCTACAGAATTATTTGATGAATTTTAATATAGCCTCATATAAAAAAATATTCTTCATTTCATATTTTTAAATGAAGGCTTCATCAAAGGTAAAGTTAAAAGATTAATAGCAATCGAAACGAATAAAATCTGCTATCACTCGATAGTCTGATGAATTTAAAAAATTTTATTTAGTGCTGTGTGAATCCATTATCACTTACTTACTTTCAAAAATATATAGAAATGTTTTGTTCTCTATATTGTCAATATCTTTTTGAACCATCAACAAATATTGTATTTTGATACATTTTCATATAAGTTAAACTATCTAGTTGGTTAGTAAATCCTGTGAAAGAAATTTAGTTTCCAAATTTTAAAGAAAATATACAGTTCATTTGCAAATGTACAGTAAAGAGTAATTTTTTAAAATTAGAATATAATATTTTTCATTTTGTTTTGTCAAATATTTTGGAAATCAAAGTTTTATTTGCTTAAACTATTCGCATGCTGTGAACAAAAATCGTAAAATATTTTGAAACACTAAACTATAAAATAAACGCTTTTAATTCTATGATTTATGTGTGATTCTTTTACAAATTTCTATAAACGCCTTGCTTAACTAGTCCTTATAATTTTTTCATTTACAAATTATTTCGAGTTTTTCACCTATTCGAATTTGACCCTAAATATAAAAATTATTCAATTTATTATATATCTAATGGTGGCATTTCTTCTGAAACTTCGCTCAAAATTTTCCCGTTAAATACACTGTTTATATTTTTGAAATTTAAGGAAATTTAGTCGTATTTCTCTAAATATTCAACAAAATGTCTAAAATCCAAAGTATCCAAATATTTTTGATAAGATTAAGCATCTATTTCCACAATTGTTCTGTATAACAGAAAATTTTATACAACTGAATATGAATTTGTATTAATAACCATATGTTAACGAAAAATGCGATGAATTTTAGTTTAATAATTTAAATATATTAATTTTTAAAATAATAAATACTGAATTGGCGTTTTTAGAAACTATTTAAATTTACGCATGAAATGTAAAAGAATTCATAAAAATGTTTTGTAGAGCTATTGAATTAGTACAACATTTAATAGTAATAAGTATACATTAATTAAACCCTTGAAAATGATTGGATAAATGTTTTTGTTAGTGGTTCTTTTCATCAAGCTAAAGTTAATTCCTGAAAATGCTCATTATTTTGAATAATAAAAAGGAATATTTCCTCAGTGTTTTGGAAGCATAAAATTAGCATAATCTATGGGGGAAAAAAAAGAATGTCAGCATGCACATTTTCAAGGTTCATTCACCCGTTGAGATCTCTACAGTGCATTTAATTACATCTCATTACATTCAAGCTAGTGCATTCACTGAATTCGGAGAAAAATTAGTTTTCAAAAACCACGTTGATTACAAAATTCTAAAAATACGAAATCACCGGGTGTTGAAAAATTCAAAATTCCAAAAATTCATAGAATGCATAAAATAGAATGTAATTAGGGATGCATTGGAGAGATTTTCTTCAGTTAAATAGAAGAAAATGTAGCATAGAGTTTACTTCCATTTTTTAATTCTTAATATGATTTAATTTGATATCGTCTGATAAATAAATTATTATAATCATACTAAATTTCAATTCGTAAAAAATGTTTTTTGTAAAAATCTTAATTTTTTTTAAATGTTTTGCTCAAGTGAAATAATGAATTATATATTTGGTTACTATATTTCTTTCTAATATATCATTTTTTGTTTTACTTTATTCTTTGAAAAAACGAAGCTTTTTTGTGAGTAAGTAAAAACGATTTTCTATGCTTTTATATAGTATTTATAAATTAGTTATAAAATTTGTTATAAAAAATTATTAATGCTATGTAAATTAGTTCTTTTTTTTAGGAGAAAATTTCTATGTTTAAATTCATAAGTTTTTTTTTTTTTTTTTTTTTACATTATATATCTCTATTTTTTTTCAAGCAAAAAATACTTAAGTAAAAATTACAAAATATTTATTTGTTTAATTTGTACCATGGATGCACAAATGAGTAATTATTGTTAAAGATTTTATTTACAGAAAGTGAATAATATGATTTTACTAAGATTTCGATTTTTATTCAATGTATGACTTAATACATATTGAATAAAAATTTTAAGCTTAAATAACCGTGGTCTGCAAAAATTAGATATATTATAACAATAATTAATCATATTTAATATATAAGATGAAATTTGTATTTACTTAAAAATATGATTTGTTAATAGTGTAAAATAAGCATTTCAAAAATTGTTTATTTTTGAAAATATTGACCACTTATTTATTAAAAAAAAAAAAAAGCAAAAATACATGCATAGCTCTAGCTATACCTAGGCAAGTATGTATGTGTGTAGTGGGACTGACTGTATAAAGATATTTGATTAATTTTTATAGTGTTTTATAGGATACCAATCTTCTGCATTAAATTTAAGATTTAACTGGAGCCTTAAGTCAGTTAATCATTCAGAATCCCTCTCATTAATTTTAAATTAAAATACTTTGATATGTAAAGAAAATGAAAGAATTTTTACCTTCTGAACATTTCTTAGAAGCTCATTAGGAACAACACAAACTAAGGAATCACTCGAAAAACCATCCACTGACTTACTCTTAACTGTGATACTTTTTTTGTTTAAAGTTAGGAGCTGCGAGCCATCAATTAGAGCATGGTCTCCTAAAATTAAAAAGGATTATTTTAAGTACATATCAAAAAAATTATAATTTTCTTCAAATTAAACGAAAAAAAAAAAACAGCTAATTTCTAAGGAAAAATACATTAAAAAAAATTGTTGAAAAGTTCTGTTTCTGCAAGTTTGAAGATTTGCAAAATGTATTTTTGTGATCGAGCAACTTTTCTAAGCAAATAGCAGCGCATGAAACAAGTAAATAAACACTTGCACAGTAGTTACACTGCAGCACAAAAATGTAGGCCGCCGTCAGGGCTACAAGGAATTCGTCGCTGGAATGAAGGACCTCAAAAATAAAAAAAAGATTTTAGTTTTTCCTATACTATACTTATTTTACTAATTTGAAATATCTTAAGGCACTTAGTGCTGATAAGAGAAACAATGTCCTTTCAGAAGTCTATCTTTCATGTCATTGCATCAAAATCCTTTTGGATGGTGTGCTAGTATGTCCACCAGTGGACAAAATTATGCAATGTGTAGTAAGAATCCCCCTGATCTTAAAGTAGACGATAAATCGATCCTAGTTTAGACGTTTTAAAAATCTGTGTATGTATACGAGTATTAAATCGTTATAGTTGAGCGATTGTTTAATTTGCTTTCATTTTATGCCAATTTATTTTTACTAGATTTTTTTTATGTTTTACTTTGAAGACTTTTAGCAGTTATTGGCCTTACATTTTATGACATTTCTTATGGGACCATTTCCCATGATTGCAATTTTAGAATCTATATTGCTGGTTTATTTCAGACTTGGATTACTGTTGATGCTTTTTTTATTTTTAAATTCAAAAGACTTTTCAACCCGTTCCAACTTTTCAACATATCAAACCCGTTTGGCACATCGTGTATTACTAAATTTGATAATCTAGAAGTCAATCTCTCTATAGGAACCATAAGGTTTGACAGATGAAATGTATCGCATATATATGTTAGGAATCCTTACCATTTTTTATACATGCACATGTTAGTATGCTCGCTACCATGCAGTTTCGCCAACAATTGAATTGTTATTCAGTGTGAATTGGATTTACAATTCAATTCACACTGGATATATGTAAAATTCAGTATGAAGTTAATTGTGTGTGCGATTCATTCTTTATTTTTAATTAATTCATTTTCTATTGATGTATTATAAAATTTAGAGTTAATTTCAATAAAAACAAACAATGTGTACATTGCCCTTCTATTATATTGCAAAAAGTATGTACTAGAAATTATGTTGAAAACTTAAGGACAACTTTGTTCAAATTTGTAGAAAAGTTAAATATTTACCAGTCGGGCTCTCTATTTCGGCGACTTTTTTGCCAGCTGCATACACTGCGTATCCTACGACAGGAGATACAATTGTTGAGGCCGGGTTTGGCAACACAGGTAGCCACGTAACTAATATACTTCCATCTTGAGGACCTTGTTCCACTTGCACGTTTACTGGCGGATCTGGAAGACCTAAAATTAAAAAGATAAAGTAAAAAAATGAATAATTTTTAATAAAAAATGATAACAGGAAAAAATTTTCATATAAAAAATAATTTAAGTTATATATTTGTATTACACTTTTATTTAAATTTAATAATTTTGAATTAGAGATCAAAATAAATGATAAATCAAAATAACAATAATAAAATAAGATATAAAATTGCAAAAATAGAAAATTTAAAGCATGCATGAAAGTGTTATAAAAATAGTATAATTATTATTTTTGTAGTTGGCGATGCATGAGTAGTATAAATAACCATCATTTTAATTTACATATAATCATGAGTGCTTCTGGAATTCATCAGCTTTATTTTAAGCACCTTTTCCCTATTTTAATAACCAAAATTACTAAGTCTAGCGTGATTTTTGAATTAGAACGTCAGCCTCCGGGTTTTTTTCGCTAGTTGGTCACCAACAATCAAATTCATTTTTACTTAACTCATTTCCTCCACCTTTCCATAAGACCAATTTCTTCCGAATCTTATCAATTAGCAATTACCCAGTTCACTTACTATGTCACAGTCAGTCATAGACTTTCATAATATTCGGACAATCCTCATCTATATCTTTGAAATCTCCCTGGATACTAAAATTTATTTTCTTAACTAACATGAACTTTCTTATGTCCTTCATCATCACCATCAAATTAAACTCTCTCCTTTTTTGTGCATCTATTTTAATAACCTACCCACATGATTCCATCTAAATTCTGCAATTTTACTAGCTTTTTATTGATAGTATCAAATAATTTAAAATCCTAATTTGGTTACGTTATAATTTGATTGAAAAACCATTTTAAACATCACAGCTTATTAAAAACCAACCATTTAGTCCAATTTGCACCACTAATATAATACGTTAACTTCTTAATCCTTATACTCAACCAGTTCCAGGTTCTGCTTAAGCATTACAAGCTTCATCGTTGGTCATCCTGTTGAGAAGAATATCATCAATTCAGGAATCGATTTCAAGGAATATATTTTACTACCATTTGGTCAAAATAATTAGACTAATTAGTCAAAATAATTAGCCATATATCATTTGATTAATGATGAATGAACTGTGTGTGAATTTTTAAGTCACTTAATAACAAGTTTCTATGAATTCAAAATTTTGTGTTAAACTTTTAATATTAAAGGACTTAAGTTTCATCTTCTTTTTAATTCATTAAGATTCTATCCTTATATACCTAGGTTTTTAATTATTTATTAGCTGTCACGCATTATGTGACTTTGTGACTTATTACTGTTTTTTTTAATTTTAGTATAATATCGATTACGATTCTACAAAGCAATATAAGTAGAATTTTAAACCATTTCTAATATTAATCACTGTATCTGTAAAGAACTGACAATTTCCTCAGAACCAAACTTCTTAATAGCAGTGCAAAAAAAAAAAAAAATTGACCGGTATATTTTATAATGACATGGGTCTTCACAAAATATTGGTTTTGTGTGTTCATTTACATGAGTGTATCATTGTTCATCATTATCTTCTCATAATTATTTCTAAAAGCTTAAAATAGGAAATTAAATTATATAAATTATTTAAAATTAAGTAAACTGTAAATAAATTGATGAAACGGATGTACTATACCAAATTAGTTTTTTAAGTTTTCATAGTTACAAAGCAATTTTATCTTGAAGTGATTTATTCATTATACACAAATCTCCACAAAAATTTTCTCTTTTAGATATTCGTAAATTAAATTTGCTGTTTAATTATCTTTATTGGTTATTTTATACGTGTCTAATAAAAATACACAGGAAAGTTGAATTTTTTTAATTAAAAAAAATTAAAACTAATTTACAATGCAAAAAAGGGTTAAAGGTCACTTGCCGATTTTAAAATTTTTGAATATTCATTATAGTATGATATTATTTTATTTTGGAAATAATTTTAATCTCTTTTATTTCCTTGAATTATAAATTTTTATATAAATAGCTAATATTCTGTATAAAAATTATTTTATCATAAGAAAAATTAAACTTCTAAAATTAGAAAAATGTTCTTAACATACCTTTGGGAAGAGTTCTGAATTCCACATTGCTAACTAACATCTCTAATTTCTTTGGATTTTTTTCATCATTATATAAAAGTTTCCCTGGTTTAACTCTGACAGACACTCGGTACAGTGTATTTGGTGACAAACCTAAAATTCAAATTATTAAATTTGCATGTATAAGAAAAATGCATCATCATTATTTTATTTAAAACTACGTAGTATATTATTATCATTTGTGATAATATCAGTATTACCAAAGTATAAATATTTTTAACTTAACTGCAGAACTTAGTTAAAAAGTGTAACAGCAAATGTTAGTTAAAAAATTTAAGTAGAAAAACAACAAAAAGGTACCTGTCACATGATGACGAAAGCAACCGGGTTTAACAACTTTGACTTCCACGCTGTTAACTGCAATAACATGCTGAAAATTACTATTACTTGGCAACCAGCTAATCAAGGCTGATGATGCTGTAATGTGTGAAGCCCTTACGCAGGTTGGAGCTAAGGGGAAATCTGTAAACAAGTAAAATTACAAAATATTAAAAAGTTTTTAAAGAATATATGATTACTCTAATATTTTATATAAGTTAAAATATTACAGTAATTACTTACACGTCATTAAAATACGTCCCAAACTCATGTAAGGAGCTCTTTTTCAAAATTGAGAATAATTGAGATTTATGGTGGTTCAAAGAACATGAACTTAATTTTATGGTATTTATGTGGTGTACAGAGGAAGATTATAAGTTTTCTTGATTCGATGGGGAAAAATGTAGCATTTTGAATAACAACGAAATAACTAAATATCAAACTATTTTTAACTGATTCAATGCCTTAAAAGCTTATTCAGGTTAATATTTGGGGCATAAAAATACAATTTTTCATACACTTCAAAAGAAAAAAATCACAAAAATTCGGTTTGAGAGCAAGCAGATCAGCCGTTATTTAAATATTAGCGTTATTTAAATTTTTAAAGCTTTTGAGATTCTTGATATAACCCAAATAACCTTTTCAGAAATATTTTAACTTGAAAACTATATAAAAATTAATTTTCAAAAGGATTAAACTTTAATTTTTTCAGAACTTAAAAGTTAAAAATTAATTTTCAAAGCTTGTCCAAAATCGAAGATTAATGTTTGAATAAATTCTAATTATATAGTATATGTGGGATAATTGTAATTATGGGATAAATTATAATTGTGAGTGTGTAATAGTCGGATAATGCTGAAAACTATATGCACATAAAATCCTGGATTTATTGATAACAAAATTATATTAATTGATAAACTGATTCCAAAAATTATCTTATTGATTGCAATTATAAAAATTATTTAGTTGTGTATCTCAAAAATAACTCGTAATTTTAAGATACAATATTGTAAAATTAGGTTCTTCATTTTGAGAATCTGTATGTGTCGAACGAAATGATAATTTTGTTTTAATGTGTAATATTTTTAATTTTTATGGGAATTAATTTAAGATTATAATATCTATTGTAATACTTTTAAAACACATTTTTCCATACATATGATTCGATATGATTTATAATCACTCGCCTTTAAAACACGAACCAGTCAATGCCATTATGCTTGATGAATTAATCAAAATAATTATGGAAAACAAAATAATGATTTAATTTTACTTACCGTGTGTCTTGCAGACTATAGCCTCTTCATTTTGGTAGTCAAAATTTGAATTCAATAGCAAAAATATATTGTATCCCATCAATTATTTTTTATTTTGCCTATCAAGATGTATTGTGTATCTCCTACCATGTATTTTAATTTATCTTTATCGAATGCATGTATAAGATAGCAATTAAAAAGTTTATTAATGTAATATGATGAATGGGTGTACTTCTCTTGATCTATATACCCAGATTACGTTTCAATACATTAAGTTGAGTCAATCAAATAATCCATCATTTTATTAAAATTTTATTTATCAAATATATATATGAGTGTGCACGTATTTGTCTGTATATGCGCAGGGACAAATTATATTATCTAGAATCATTTTTAAACATGTTAACTCATGTGCGCTTGTCTTTTTAATAACTCCTAATAAATTATCAATTGTACCACTTTGGGAGTAATTCTTTACAGTATAGAAGAAGAAAACATTTAATATAAAGTATAGTTGCTAGTATTTTATGTACATACCCTTGCCGACTACAATGGTACAAGCTGCATCTTTGGAATGAAATCCAGTGTTTGAGATAGAACGAACACTGACACGATGGGGCTGTAAAGAAACGTATTAAATTTTATAATTAATAAAAGTTTGGTCTCCATTCAAATCAAAATTGAAATGCATTTCTGAATGAGCATCAGTACCCGAGAAGAATCGACCCCTTCAATCAGAGCTCTGGTCCTTTCAGAAAACTGAATAGTAGCTTTAGGTACACCATCTACATAGACATGGTACCCTTCAATTTTTCCAGGACCAACATCTGGAGGTACCCAGCCAATGAGAAGGCTTTTATTCATTTGTCTCTCAAGAATCAGGCGCTGAGGAGGAGGGACGCCTGTTGAATCAAATAAAATAATCTTGTTTATATGGTAAATAGTTGTAAGACTCATATTTCTAATAAAATGAAAAGGAAAAACACGTACCATGTAAATGGACGCGTGCATAGTAATCTTACATAACAACTTATACCAATAAAATGCAAGCTAATCATAAAAATGAAATTCAACTAGATTCAGTGTACTTTTTTCTAAAGATAAAATATTTTATTGGTTTCTGAAGCACAATGGATGCTATATACTATTGAAAAGTAAAAATAAAAATGACAATGTGAAAACAATAACCATTTTTATTTACTAATAGATGAAATATCTCTTTGACATTTAGCATTTGTTAAATTAGATAATAAAGAACTTGCTTTATTATATACCACTCTGTTAATAAAATGCATAATTTTTGTCTCCTTTTTTTTGGAGATTTTTAAATATCATGTGCATTGTAAATAGTGCATATATCACAAGATCTCCTAACTAAAAATTTTGCAGGGAAAAAATCACCCTAAAGTTCTTATTTTGTAGAGCTTTAAAAAAAGATGAGTTATTATCATTTTACTCATATTTATAATTCAAATTTTGATATAATTTAATCATTTAAAGTTTTATATTTATAATGCTCTTTTCTTTATGTGTGTTGTTATGAATTGTTATGAAGTAATCAATCACTGTTATAAACATAAATAATTTATTTTTATGTAAATAAAATTTTTTATTAATATGTCGATAAATTTATACGGCATTTTCAGTAATACATATTATGTGATTTTAATCGGAAAATATTTTTCTGACATACACATGAATTTTATGCATATTTTAAAAATTAAAACCACAATAATGTCATATTAATTATAAATTGTTCACGTTTAATATGCAGTTTATTTTTCTACACATTATTCTTAGTTCTCTTTAAAAAATTATTAGTTACAATCCATAACAACTATTTATTAAAATTTGTCATTTTGTTTAAAAAAAACTAATAGCACATAGTAATTAAAAGAACATAATAATAAATTTAATGTAAATAAAAAAATAAATTCAAAGTTGATAGATTTCTTTTATGATATTATTTAAACAAATTAGTTCGATAGTTGAGAACAAAAAGTAATGTCACTTAGTTTCTAGTGACAAGGATGTACCATAAAATAGTTTTAAAAACTCATTAAAATACCACTCATTTATCGGTAAAAAGTTAAAATTATGAAGCTTTTTATATTCTTATATGAGACCACAACCAATAAAAAGTATCTAAATGGTTTCCCTAAATATAATGATTGACATGTTTGATCAGTAAAGGAAGTCGTTATTTTAGGATAAAAAAGTAGATAACTATTGTATTTTGACACATCAATACCATTGTATTCCCATCAATGACCCTCACAAAATCAAGTTAAGAAAGCTACATTTTCCTTGATAAATATGATTTGAAAATTAGAAATTTAGGTACTCTTTTTTAGTAAGATATTTTACAGTTTAAAAATATATCAAAATCAGCATTTTAATCACGATCAGATTCTAACATTACATTTAAACATTACTTTATCAATATTCTTTATTTTTAATAATAAATAAATTGCTTTACCTAATGAAAAGTTTTCATTATCCCGCTGAACATTTTCACCCTCATCATTATCTTGATCTACCTCTTCTATGTCATCCAAATCAACGTAATCATTCATTCTATGAAAATCCTCTGAAAAATTAAAGATAAAATTTGCTTAAGCCGAAAAGTCTTTTTATAAATCGTCACTGGAAGAAAGAATGCTGAAACTTATTAAGAAGTTAAGATATAATATTTATAATTTGGGTAAGAAAATTTAGCATATTTGTGTTGCACCATTCTAAAATGATTAAAATTGAATACTTTTTAAATTGATTAAATTTCAAGTTATAAAAACTTAAAAGAGATTTCAAAATGAATAGATGTGTAGAACTATGGAAGAATACTTGCAACTCAATTAAAATAAGCTTCTGAAAAAATTTTATTCACATGTATAATGAATTTGACTCCTTCATGTAATTATTAATTTAAATTTATCAAATAATTTATCAATTAAATATTATGTAAAAATATGGAGTATTGAATAAATTCTTTTAAGGATAGTATGATTTCATTCCTATTAAAAATTTATTTTCAGATATTTTGAGGACATTTCTATGAACTCTTAAAAACTTTAAAGCACTGCTTTTGATTTACGCTGCTGAAAAGTAAGAAAAACAGGTAAGTAGATTTAAACATACAATTGTTGAATTTATTTTGCAATGAAATAATGTTTCATAATCTTAATGCACTTACATAAAGACATTCTCTCTATTATGATTTGCATCAATTTATTAATAATCCTGTTATTCCGTCACAATAAAAGGATTTATTTAAAATCCTGAAACATACATAGAAATATAAACACACTATATATGTGCTCTCTAAAATGGAATATTTTTAAGTTTTTGGAAATATGTAACCAAGTTGTACGCAAAAAGATACGTTCTGTTATAAACTATTAGACCAGATAAAAATACAATAAATTATTTTTCAGTTTGATATTTATACTCCATTGGGTAGAGGGTATTACATAAAAATATCTATATGAAAATTTATTTTATACCCTCTACCCATAATATCTGGAATTTAATATATATGGAATTTTATATATATGGAATTTAATTTCTCATAAAATATAACCATTTGGTTGTCATATACAGTTACATCATATGTTCACAGTGAACTTCTTTTCTTCATTGTTTAGTTGTAATAAGAAATCTAGAGTATAAGATTTCTTGCAGCTTGAGTCATTTCAACAAATTCTTCATCAATTGTGAAGATGAAAATCAATTGTGCTTTTTGACTTAGAGATATTTTTAATAACCTTCAAAATTTAACGAACATTTATATTAAGTTGGGGAAAAAATAATCCATTATTTTTTCGGTAGACGTCTGTAGTGATCGATATCTCGTGAGGTATCTATCAAACAATTTCAGATTTATGCTCGTTGGAAAGGCGACATTTGACACTAAAATATCCTCTTGCGGTTTTTTGTTTGATTAATTCAGTTACGAGTACAAGGTTTTAAAAATGGAAGACAACAAACAGAAAATTCGATACATTTTCGTTTTTCTCTTGTAATGGCGAAAAAGATAGCCGGGTGGCTAAAATTGTGAAAGGTGTTTATCGTCCTATATAAGACTGTAACAACCAGTTACGTACAATTTTTGTTTCGTCGATTCCGTTCGGGTATTTTTGATGTTAGAGATGCACCTCGCATGTGGATACAGCATCGTCGAAAATGTCTATAAAATATTAAAAATGATTGAAGTTAACCGCATGTCAGCAGTCGTAATGCGCAAGACCTAAAAATCTACATCAAAGCTGTTTTAAACCCTTTTACAAAGTGAATCCAAAAGAAGTTACATAAAGTTTACGTAAAAATAATGGATTTCTTTTTCCCCAAACTAATATTATAGTATATAAGTCACTAGAAGTAACAAATCTTTAACTTGTAAATACTAAATGTTCATGACGAAGTTTCTGACATTGTTGATTTTATCAGTGTTCTTTCTGATAGTTGGAAAAAGAGTATTCTGTTTCATAAAATAGAAATACGCCTTTTACTGAAATTTGTTATTCGCTTAGTGATTAATTCACAATATATAAAGTTTGTTTTGTTAAATAATTAATACGACTTAAAAGCGTTTACAGCGTAAAATATTTAATTCGCATGCCAAAAGTTTGACCAGATCTTGTTAAATGAATGAACACATACACATACTATTCATACATAAAAATATTTTTCAATAACTATGAGGATTTATTATTTTTTATATTATATTATTTTTATACTTTATTTATAACTTGGGAAATACCTACATTTTGAAACTACTACATTCTATAGGTAACAAATATTTCTTATAGAATGTAGTAATTCTTTAAAGATCAAATTCTTAAGATTTTCAAATGTTTTAAACAAAAACCAAAAAGAGGTTAAAAGTTATATTCCATTAATATGAATGGTTATAGGACAATATATAATTATAGAGATACATTAATTTCAATTTGGAATATAAAAATAGATGGAAGTACAGAAAATATACGCTATTAAATGGATTTAAAAATAAATAATTTTATTTAAGAGCTTTTTATCAGTGATAGTTTTAATATAAAGAGACATAAAAATAAAATATCAAAATTGAATTATATATTATTGTAGCTATAAAATGACATTTTATACTAAGCAATGGAATATAATAAAGTATTATAGAAGAATAACGCATGAAAAATTGAAGAATATAACTTAAATTAAGAATCAATCCATTCATTGAAAGCTTAAAAAATGTTGAAATTTAATTTTGTTTTTTTTAAATATTATAATCAAAAATTTAAAATCATTGAGAAGGTGAAAGCATATGAATTTTTGGGATTATTCGGTATTGAAGTAAATAAAGTAACGATTAATTCGAATCGGAGAAATTTTGATAATATGTTAACTTTTATTCCATTCTTCGTCCTCGAATGTGAGTGAATAAAATAGCTTCATTTTACTAATCAAAAATAAAATACGAAAATTGTGTTAAATTTTATTCAACTCTAATTAAGGATTAATAAATAATTTTCTTGAACATATTAGGAGCAGAAATGGCATGTGAGGCCAATTCTGTTCCTAATATGTTCAATTACATATTTAAATTATAATGAGGAAATGTTTATTCAAAATACATTTCCTCATTATAATTTAAAATCTTCGATAAGAAATTATTTCCATTGCTTAGTATTCCCTCAATTAATTCAAAAGGTTTTGAAAGTTAAATTCGTGTTTGACATTTGTTTAGTTAATTACTTTTAAAATCGTTGTTAATTTATGCATAAACTCATTAAATGAAGTCACATAAATTAAAAATATAGTAACTCTAATTCACAGGAAACATCAGGATTTTATTAATTGGACATTTATAATTGATTTAAGTATTTATGGCATAAATGTATTTATGTGATGGTGAATAAAAATTTATTTCTTTGTTCACTAGATATCCAATATAAATCTTAATCATTATTTTCCTGAATAAAACTATTATTTTGATTTCAAAAGCAATCAATAAAACGTAGAGAAGTTTTTAACTTTAAATTCCTTAATAAGGATAAAACATGTCTATGCAAATGCGGTAAAAGGTTTCTATTAAATTGAATACAATGTAAAAAAAAAAAAAAATGAAGAGAAATAAGAGCCTTTTTTGCAACAAATAGTATTTAATTAGAAAAAATTTGATTAAAAATTACAATAAAATAAAATATTCGCAACTTTAATTTAAAACTGTTCATTTAAAAGCAAATTTTTCAAATTTAACACCATGTTTTTTTCGTTGACTTTTAGTTTAATTATGGTATTAGAAATAATCATATTTTTCAGTGATCTTTTTCAAAATAATTAATTTTATGACTTCAACTTATAATAACTTCCTTATAGTAACTAATAACAAAGGTAAAAACAATAATGACATTGCATTTCTTTATATATTCTAATTAGTTAAAGTGTCTTTTTCCACGCGGAATTTTATTTGTTTTTAATCATTTTTAATTTTAGCAATTTAAGCTATGGTACAATGTGGATTAAAGTTTTCTTATAATATTCAGAGAATAATTAATTTATGAGAATTATTTAAAAAACATATTATGCAAACTCTGGAATGTTTCCTTATTAATTTCATTATTTTATTCATTGTTTTACTCATTTTAATAAATACATAACTTCAATTTATTTTCTATAAATGATCGTTAAAATTACATGTCTTATAAATTGTTATTTCATGACTGAAATAATTTTCATGAATTTAAAAAAATTAATCATTTTTCAGTTTACAAAGAATAATAAATGAAAACAAAACCAAATTAAAAAATTAATATATTTCATAAATTGAAAGTTTTTAACATCATTACATATATTTAGGACATGTACTTTGTCATAAGCCTTCGAATTTAAATGAACAATATCGAGTGAAAATAGTTAAAATAATATAGTTCATTTCATAGCCCAAAAAGGAAATCTTTTCAGTCAACGAATAAACATCTTGTTGTTAAAAGGTTTATCTACTTACAAAATTTATTAATAGTTTAGAAATTTATTGTTCAAATACGTTTTAAATTATTTTAAATAAAAATTTAAATATATTAAATTTTAATAAAAATATTTTGTTTTATTAAATTGTTTAATTTGAAAGTTGAATAAAAACCATTCTGATAAAATTGAAGCTTTGTTTATTATTAATAACTATATTATTTTGTTGCCTAAAACATTGAAATTAATTATTCACGTATGAAGTAAAAATTAGTTAAAACAGTTCATGTTTCATTCAGAACATTATTTTTAATCAATGTGAAATTTATTTCACAAAGTTATAACTATCGAGAACAATATTTTTTAAAAATTTATGATCGTACAATGCAAAAAGGTTTGATATAAATTATCTTAAAAGCAAAAAGTGTCGAGGGATATTTTCTTCCTTTTTATGTAGATTCACCAATAATATCAAGTAAAGACAGCTAAGAAATTTGCTGACCATTTGAGAGAAAAATACTATTGAGTATATAGTAGCTGATAATATGGAAGAATATAAGAAAGAATCTTGTTTCTACAAAAGGAAGATAAAAGTGCTCGAAACAAGAGAGATAGTCTTATAATAAGATAAGATAATCTTTTCTTTCTTCTTACTTATTTATGGCCTTATTAATGAAGGCCCTTTACTGTAAACATTTCAGTTGAATATCATATTATTATCCAGCTATAATTTCTTATCTATAATTTTAAGAGGATATATTTCTCAATCGTCATACATTTATTTTATAAATTGACGATAAATATCTTTTCTAAAGAAACAAGAATAATTTTCTCTTTATTATTTTTTATAAAGGTTCTTTTAACTAGAATTTAAGGTGTATCAATTGAACTTGCTATTGTAAAAAATACTTGTTAATATTTTGTAATTAATATTTTACTCATAATGTTAATTTATTTAATAATGTAATTAAATAATTACTTTCAATTAACTAAATTATTTTAATAATATTTCAGTATCTAAGAGAAATTCAATGTAATAGTTAATATATATATATATAGCGCAATTATATTAAATTAAATAAGTATTTGATATTAATAATTGCTGTTGAGAGATTATATTCAATTCACTGTAAAAGCAACTAGATACCATTAATATACATTCAAATTTATGCATTAAAAATACTTATATATTTGCAGACTTATCAAACTAAATAGCCATTTAATATTTGTTATGAAATTAAAAGATTGTCCAAGATTTTACTTGTGTAAATTCTTATATGTACAATTTTTTAGTCAAATGAATGAGAAGTTCTGATAGTTAAGTGAGATACTGCTCTTATTTAAATAACCAAAAACAGGGAAACCATTATTAAAATTAACTGGATTTACTCAATATAGATTATTGCCGCCATGAGGGGAAATAAAAGGCAACACATGACGAGCTGGTAATTAAAGGTTAGCTCTATGTTCTCCAGTGCTTGTGTATTTTATTCTTACCTCGGGGGGGGGGGGGGATATTTGTAGCAAATTTGAATCTACTTTGTCCGTCTACTTGTCTACTTACACGAGTCCCGGTTGAATGAAATTTCGTTGGTAAAAAGTGACCATTGAAAAGCGAAAAAAAGTATCAAATAAAACCGACGTATACATCTAATCATGCTATGAATAAAAATGAATTATTTATTGTCCAAGGAATGTTCCCAGAGTACTTTAATAAAATTTAGAAATAATATTTCCTCTGGTAATATTTACTAATAATTTTTTTAAGCATATTCGATGCTAGGCAAATTAGACGATAAGTTAGGTTGTTATATAATGACAATTTTAATCAGATATTTCTGAGTAAAACAAGTATTGAACACGATATAGTTTCTCAGCCGAAGAAAGGTTCTTGAGAAAACGAGAAATATGGGCTTTATAACTGATTTGATAGCAACATCAATATTACGTTGAGTTGTGAGTGTACCTAAAATTAAGATTAAAAAATCCTTTTACCATATAATATACTGTGCCATACCATTATTCTAAGAGAAGTATGGCATAATACTCTCCATTAATATGTTAATGACATTGAAGAAAATGTTTTGTCAATGGCATTGCTCAGAATTGATTTGAATTAAGAAACCATGATCCAAATCAATCTCTGACATCAGTTCGATTGAAACAAAACTACAATTGTTATTGAATAATGTTGTTTTCAACTATAGTCACCATTAGCACTTGCTTCATCGTGTTCCATCCTGTAAGCTTTTAGCACATGGATTGGCTTAAATTGAACACCTGACACTGGGCTTCCAATAACTCATAAGCCAATATCGTAGAAGAACATTTTAATTGCTTTTGTAGACACATCTGTAGCTTTTAGGCTTGGCATGTAGCGTCGAATTTTATTTACATTACAGTTATGAGTATCTACCCTATTTTTATTATTTAGTACTTTGGTCACACAGATACTCACATCTTGTTACGTCTTACTGACGTCCAAATTCGTTGTCTATCATCTAAATACACAAAATTGAAAAATCGTGGCATGATATTTTGGTCTAAATGAATTAATGTGTATCAATCTATAGGAGTCATAAACCAACGTCTCCAAATTTAAGAATTTTGTTCCTTTCCATTTGGAATAAGTGATGATAATCGGCATAATTTCCACACTGAAATTACACAAGACTTAAATATGATTTCTAAATTTTATTATGATGAATAGAAATTCAATTGCATAAATGTTTTTCAATTTAAGCCCTATAACAAGTATAAAAGACCAATAATAAACCACTAAAAATTTATTAAAAAATAAATTATTCATTGAAACTTGAAAATCGAATAATTAGATAGAATATATTTTATATGGATATCTTAACAGAATATATATTAGCTACACTTACTATTTCACGTATTAGCCTAATTTAATGATCTCTTCTTTATGTTAGAATATTTTAATACTAAACAGAGTAGTAATTTTAACTTGACATACAAAAATTTCAAGTATTTTCCAGTAGTTATAAAAGTATCAGGTAAACGAACATTTAATAATTACAGTGAAATCAATATATTCGTTTATTTTCTTTATCTGTTTATGAATTTTTTATGCGATAAATTCTATTAAGATTTATGGGATATTTCAATATATATTTTGAACGTTATTACTGTTGAGTCATGGTTTTTTCAATTCCTCCAATGTGTAATTTAAGAATATTTGTTTTATAAGTTTTAAGTTACGGCATTTCTTGGTTACACCTGACTAAGTTCTAGGTCTTCTGAGTTCATCATTCATTTTTCTATCCAGAATGAAGAATTCAAAAATTCAAATTATCTTTGAAATCGAAAGTATTTTTAAGAAATCTAAAGTGTATAAAAACATATCTTAATTAAGTATGATTTTAAAACACTAATTTAATTGATATTATATTTTGTCAATTTATGTGAATACTTTGATATTTCTCATTTTTTATTAAATATTGCACTAAAATATAAGATGTATTGTTTATTAATGTGTTAATTTTAATAAATTTCATAAAAAAATATTTTTTAAAATTATAAGAAGATTAAAGGATCATAAACAGAAAAATAAGCAATATATTATTTTTTTAAATTTCTTATTTAAAAAATTAATCTTAGACTGACATTTAACAATAAAATACATTGTATTAAAATATATTAATAATATTTACAATTAATTTTGTCTCATTAAAATTATTTCATTTTTACCATATTGTTTTCTTGTATTGTATACAACCATTTATTTTCTCACTCTATATACAAACAAGTGATATTAAAAAAGACAAAGTAATACATGCCATTCATGATTTTTACCAATGGTTAAAGCTTAATTTGCACATTGTGCAAATTGGGAATAATACTGGTATTATAGATTCATGACCCTACGATTGAAGCGACTTTATACTTGCTGTAATGGAATCAGAAAAATACACCTAATTAATAAATACACCTAATTATTAATTAAGACATTGTTATTATTGCAATTCAATGGTATGAGAAAGAAATTTATGCTTTCACCAAAATTTGTTCATTGTTACGAAGTTGCATTATTATGAAATTTTAAATTTGCAATAATTTTTTTGAATGTTTACCGGTATAAGTTTTACAGGTGTAGAGAAACTTATACAAAAGATTGGAAAATAGAAAAGTACATAGATTTATTAAAGTTTACATAACTTATTGCAATTTATTTGTACTTGGAATTTTTTCTATTATCATTTATCATAAACATCTACTAATTTGATTTGGAAATACGACTTCAGTGCGATGAATATTTAGAATATTTACGAGGCATCTATGTAAATAAAAACTTATTCTTAAAAATATTTTTTAAGTATAAGTTTTTTGCGCTTCAGATTTGTTATGTATATGATATATACATATCATAATTATATATCTATACTGCGTTAATTATCCTAAAAGTTCGTGGTTAAAATTGCTACAAATAAAATATAATTTTCTAATAATGTATTTTAAAAAATATTTATAAGTTACATATTATCAATTTTACATTCATTGTAATCTCGATAATATATGTGTGCAATAATCCATTTATATGAATCAAAAATGCAATCCAGAATTCATTATTTTTGAGATATTTTACACAGTTTAAAATCATTTCATTTTATATTTGTCTTTTTTATGTCGTGAAAAATGTCTTACATAATATATGGTCATTTTAGAACATATAGGATAGATGTTAGTGGTTGTTTAAAAAGTGACAGTAGAATTTATATATTTTCACAGAAAACACAGACTTATATTCGAAAATAGTTATGGATATTACATAAATGATGCCTGAAAAGATTGCACCATTATTTTCTAGTTTAAAAGCAGTAGTATTATGTATCTATACTTAAATATTAAATTATATATTAAAATTTGCTGTAATAAAAATCAAATGTTAGTTTTACGTATTATAAAAAGTACAAGACGAATTTTCACAAAAAAAAAGTTGGAGTGATTCAATATTAAATGAAATTCTCATTGAGAGCAGAAAATATTAAATGAAAAATCCTTTTGATACGTTTTATTTTCTGTTTTTTATCTGATAAATGTAGAAAATATATATTATATTTCATCCACATCCTATGAAAGTAATTGGAATTGTTGGTTCTGAAAAAAGATATTACAATTTTAATCAAAAATTAATTATATCTGAAAAGTTTGGAGAATTGTTTTAAATGAATTGAGACAGTCTATTAAATTAATCTTTTATGAAACTATACATTTTAAATAGAAATTTTTAACCATAAAATTCATTGCTATTAAAAATGTAATACCTTTTTACATTATTTATATAGCATTTCTCTTAAGTATTAAAAAATAATATATTCGCGTTTTCTCTCTGAAACATTTAATAAAATATTATATCATTTCAAAAAAGTGTGAGTAAAGTTTGGTACTGATCATTAAATATTTTAGTTATCAGTATTAAAAATGAATCGCAACTTATGTTTTTCAAAATAGCATTTTTGCAATCGAGAACAAACCTGGTTGCATTAAATCATCAGAGACAGTCATTTCCATGTCCTGCGCATAACTAAAACTAACACTGCTTTCATCTGAATCTCTGTTTCCATATAAGACAGTAGCATGGAACTCAAATAATTCTTCCCCTAAGACAAAGAAGGTAAGGAAAAAAAAAGTGTTTCAAATAGGAAATAAGTCTTTTTCTGTCTGAAAATCTCTATTATGCTAAAGTATATTTTAATTAATTTTAAATAAAAGATTAACTAAAATTCAGAAAAAAAATTATTAAAACCTTAAAGATATCTCAAATAAAAGAAAAATTATTAATTTTCATATGAAAAATGCTGATGACGTATATATAAACATAATCCAAGTTTTGAAATATAAATTCTAGATTAGAGAAAGTATCAGAAAAGTTCAGATAAATAATGAAAAATTATTATATAAAGAATAAAACCATATTTCATAAAAAATAAAGCTAATTTGGCATATAATTATTGTATCGATATAATATTTATATGCCAAATTAAATATATAGATAACTAGCGAAATATAATTATATCGATATAATTCAATTATATCGATATAATCATATTTCGATTGTTATCTTCGTTTGTAATTCGTCTTATGAAATAATTGATTCTTATCTTAATTTCACCACATCTAAATCATAAAATAAAATGATCCCATAATAATTTCAATTGTTTTTTGAGAACATATTTTTTTTTAACTTATGATTTCGTATAATGAAAAGCAATTTCGCTCTCCCATTAAAGCTGAGCTTTGTACACAATTAGAAGAGTTTGATACAAAAAATATAAATTCTCTTTAAGAATTGCATAAATAATCTCAGAAAAAATATTTGAATAACTAATTTCGAAAAAGTAACTCCTAAGAAATGTGTATATATTTTTATTTCTAACAATAATTACATTATGCTCTTAATTGCTTGCTTTGAAATAGATTTTTACTCATAAAAAGTTCTCGAATATTTTTTCACGTTGTTTATTACATTACTATGACCAAATACAAATAAGAGACCAAAAAAAGGAAAGATAATGGGATTTATTTTGTTAAGTCAGAAGTTTTCCCATTTTAACCTTCAAAATCCATCATGTCTGCGATACTAAATGAAGTCTCCTTTGTCTAATCGAAGATAGCGATTGCTGTCTTTGAAGGTGAACTCTGACGTTTAGCAATCCAATCATTAAGTATTTTGGAGATCTGCCACATTTAACTCACTTGAACTCTCTAAGATGGAAAAATTTGCCATGTCATGTTTCAGTGCAAAATTACTTCACTCATAACACGCTTCATTTAATTAAATTTCCTCAGTCAATTGTATGTAACATGTTTTCATACACAAATATAGGTTGAAATTAAGTTAAGAATAAGTTGAAATTATTATTAGCTTGCTAGAATATTTCGCTTTGCAATTTTTTTTTATCTGAAGATTTATTAAATTGTTTTATTAAATTTATTTTTTATTCATACTACTTAATTATTTATTATTAAATAAAGTATGATAAATAAAATTGTAAAATATGAAAAGAAGCTAATCTACAAAGCAGAATAGTTTGAAGCCATTTGTTATGTCACCTGTAAGTTTCTCGACGAAATTTGAAGGAACTAGACCTTTTCTTCCATCCAAAAGTTCTCCATTGAAAAACCCATCCTATAAAAAATTATATTGATTTTTTTATAGTTGCTTTTATAGTTTTGTGTAAATATTCCTTTCTAAATCTTTGCTTGGAAGTATTAAAATAGTTAATTAATAAAAAAAATAATATCTGAACTAAGCAAACTAAGTAAAAATAAAGCTATTTCCTTAGAAGAGTTTCACGAAAACAAAAAGTTATCAAAATAATTTAAAATTTATAACAATAATTGACCCGGTTTGCATTGAAGAGCGTCAGATATGACATTAATTAAATTTGAGAAAGTTCCTCTAAATTAGAGAGATGTAATAATGCTTTGATTATTTTACGATTCAAATTTATGTTTGAAAATTTAAAACAAATATAAAGAAGAACCAAACAAAATACAGTTTAATAAAATTATTTTATCCGAAAATGTAGATGATTGATTTAAATGCTGATTTATAAATGTTATCTTTAAAATTGCAACTATTTATATTATGAATTAATTCGGAATTAATTTTGCACATTTAAAATGAAATTAAATAAATAATAAGAATTAATTTAATTTAATAATTTTTAATGACACCATAAAAATCGCAGACTCATTTAAAGAATTTAAAAAAATATAAAATTATTCAAAATTCAATTTTAGTATTTAAACTACTGAATCAGAAATAAACAATACGAGTTCGCGAAAACATATTTTGATAACTTTTTACTTAAAATGTTTTGAAATTTAATTATATTCCTCAGATTTCCGTTTGTATTTGGTTTGAAATGGAGTTACTTTGTTTTTATTGGTAATTTAGTTTGAATTTGGTAAATACATCTTTCTTGAAATAACTTATTCTAAAAACTGAGTAATTTTTTTATTATAATTGTTGTCATAATATAATATAGAGGATAATTTTATTATAATAGTTTACTCATTCAGATTAAGAGTTAGGAAATAAAATTGTATGCATCTTGCTTGTACATTTAGTTCAGTGTTTTCATTTTTATTGATTTTTGTGGACACATCTATTAAGAAAGTATTTTTAATCTCAATATCCTGAGTACATTAGTCTAAATTTTTTGAATGATATTGATCTTAAATAATGTAGGATTTTTTTCCTTACAATAGCTTCATTTCCCCTAAGTTTAAGCTTGAAATCTATTTTTTGTAGCAATTTTGATTTTTTTTTTATATTTTTCATTTGATATCTAAATTTTAAAAACTTTTCTTAGATAATTTCACTTTCACACTCAAACTCCATCAGTAAATAAAAAATAAATTTTTGTGATATTACTCTCGGTTTTTAGGTAATAAATTTTATGTGAAACATTTTTCTTTTATATCTTCAGAGCACTGAAAATCGTAAAAGAGAATTTTCTGCAAAGAGGATCTCTATAGGTAAATCGGGTTTTTTTTATAGACATTTTCAAAATAATGACCACAATAAAGATGCAAATTATTATATCATCAGAAATTAAGAAAAATGTGATCTTAGAAGTTAAAAAAATAAGGTAATACTTTTAATATCCTAAAAGTGACAGTTTTTAAAATTGCACGAGTAAATGGCATATTTAGATTCTCGGCAAAGGTAAACTTCAGATTTCTTGATGTCGCCTGGTTAGTAACTGAATTTATTAAAGAAAATGTACCATTCTTAATTTACCTAAATAAAAAAGTAAAAGGAATTAGTTACATAATCAATAAAAATAAAATATTTAAAAGATAAAACGACCTATATGAATGCATAGAATCAATTTGAAATGGACTTTCATAAATCATACACCAGAAAAGAAAATTCAAGGAAGAAATTCAAGGCTAAATAGTTTCGATTATAATGAGAAAGTTAAAAAAATTTAAACTTTGTAAGCTTTAGCACTAATTTTAAAGCAGTTTACAAATGATATTAATTTGGAAATTTTACTACGAAGCATGTATAAGAATCCCAAATAATTATATTTACTAAAAGTAATGGTAGTCGCTTGGCTTTTCTGTAAATGGAGGAGCTTTTTATGAACAAATTCTTGAGTTGTAGAGTATTAGAAGTGAATTCACATGTATTGAGGGAAAAAAAACAAAAAAAAAACAAGATATATTTAAAAGTCAATTGAATAATTTAAAATTCTTAGCACAGATTCTTGGTCATAGTACACGCATCTTCTTGCATCTAGCATAATACAAAAAGTAATAATTGTGACTGGCTTTTCTATTCATCGACTTTATATTTCTCAAGAAGACGCAACCAATGCTTCTATAATTATTATGTAAAGTACCATTGCCAATTAAACAACTCAAATGTGGCCGCATAGTTTGAGAACATGAAAAAACTGGTTATACAGAGCAATAAGCTTTTATCTGCATCGTTCCAAAATAACTATACAAAATTGCAGACACTAAAGGCGTGAAGTGAAGACTTTATAACGCAAAAGTGTGTGAATAAAAGGTGAAATCGAATGATTGTGTGACCCATCAAAGTTGTTCTAATAGAATCATAGAAATCTATTGCACTGCAAATTATTGTAAGCTAAATATGGAACCTCTCACAATCTCGTGGAGCTAAGCTAATTCTGGATTACACTTTCAGTAGTATTTAAAACACTTGATATTAAACTTATAACAACCAAAAATCGCTTAAAAAGTAATAATCATGACCATCATTATATTGATATCTATTGTGTTCAGTAATTAATTCGAATTGAATCTTGGATTCGATGAGCATTATATCTGTGTTTGGAAACGCCAAGAATTTTTATTTTACTGATACATAAAGCGAATGATTCTTGGTAAGCGATGCATGTCTTACATTAAGAATAAGCATCAGTATAATTTTAAGAACACAATGAATAGAAATGAGAAGTGAACTACTTGCAATCGATGTTGGTCTATATACCATTCTGAATGTAAATAATAATGACGTGTCGTAGTGTAAACGACATAAAAGGAGCCGGAGAGGAAACATGTTTCATTGTACAGTGAATTCAATAACAATTCCTCTCCGCAGTAGTGTTTGCAATATAAAAGAAAGGAAATGCATAAAAATTGAATACAATGAAGCAAGGGTAATAAAAAAATAAAATTGTAGACATTTAAAAGTGGCTCTTCTAAGCTGCAGGAAAAGTTTAAAAGTTTATAGCAGTTTTACATCCCAGGGTCCTTTTCTACTTGGGATGTATGGGTGAGTCATTGCAAAAAAAATATTCTCTTTTGTATTTTTGTGTGGCTAGTCAAGGGCGTGGAAGGGAGATTTTTGATCATTCCCTGGAAGTCTAGAAGTTACGTACTAATTTAGGACGGAAAAGTAACCAATGTAAGAAGTGAGAGAAGAGAAGGAGACAAAAAATAAAGGATTTGAACCTGGAAAAGAGGAGAGAGTATACCTCCGATAAGTATATAGAGGAGCAAGGAGATACTGAATGAAGACATGGAGGAATGCCTGGAATAGTGGTCTAAGAGGAAAAGACCTACAAGAGATAGAGCAGACCATCAATGATGAGAATATAGAGACAGGAAAGCAGAAAAGGAGATAAAAAATATTTCCAACGATGAGTAAATAGAGGAGCAACGAGATACTGAACAGAGAGTTCTTTCAATGATGATATATAAATGGAAAAGGAGAGAAAGTAAAAAGGAAGACATGGGGAGTATACAAGGAAAAGATGAGGAAGGAGAGACAACAGGAAAATCCTAAAGAAATGAGAATGGCTAAAGAGACCTACCAGGAATAATCCAAGAGAGTACTAGAGATACTAGAGAGCACTAGAGAGAAAGAGAGAGAGAGAACAGCATGAGCAGATACAACGGTATTTCAGCATAAGCGGTTCTTCTTATATAAATGGGATGAGTATTTTTAATCTCTTCCTCATGACCATGGCCACTTTATTTCATAAACATGTCTCAAAGAAACTTGTATAATAATATTAATTATAATCAAAAGTCATTTATGTTCAATGTAAATACTTAAATTTTATTAATTCAATAAAATTTTGTTGTTTTTAACTGAGTCTTTCTGATTTGTTCTCTAAACTTTCCACTTATTCTCTACGAACCTGGGTTAACTCGGTGTATTTCTTTTACACCGAGTGTTACCTCAACATGACGACCTTCGGATTCTTTCTAATAGCCCGCATCAATTGTTGGATCCGCATTGGGATATAACAAGTAACTCTATTTTACTGAAGATAAAAATCAGTTTTCTTCAATATGACATTTACTTTCAGTGGATTCCATCCCACGTTGAAGTTTTTGGTAATAAAATGGCAGGCAATTTTACTATGGAAGGTTATAGCCATCCAATTCCTTCTTCTTCAGAGCTTACCTATCTAGAACTTTTTTCACAAAAAAAAATTCAAAATTACTCACTTCTCACTCCTGGTACAGGGGTGAAAAACGTGCTCCAGCTCTTGCCACCAAACTCCTCAAATGTCTTACATTTTCTAAGGGTGGGAAATCCTACTCTATTGTCCAAAATGCATTAAGTTAGTATATTAGTTATTATTTTAATTAAAAGTTATTTTTTTGATTATATAAAGTAGGATGCATTGCAGAATCTTAAAATAATAATTTTATTACATTAAATTGCAATTTTTATAAATTTATTTCTTTTTAAATTTGAATAGGAAATAATTTTGATTTTAAAATTAGTTATTTTCTAAAATTTTGAAGTGCTGAAATTATTTTATAATCAGCGCATAAGAAGTAAGTATTCTATCAAGAAAGATGTATTTATTTATGAAAAAACAAACAAAATAACGTATAAAATGTGCGACTATGTGCATTAAAATATCAATGTGAAATAATTTTTCTAACATAAATTTATATCAATGTAAATTTTGACAAATGAAACAGTTGACACATTTGAAAATTCCTTTATGAAAAAAATTTAGATTTATTGCGAAATGGTTTTATTATCAGCATCATCAATGCTTACTGAATTTATTAAGTTTTATTAAGTTATTATATTAGTTATTATTTTAATTAAAAGTAATCATATTAATTGAGTTTTAAAATCTAAGCAGGATTTTCACTTCTATCTGCGATGCGTAAGCAAAAATAAAAAAAAAAAGTGCAAAAAAGATAGTCTTAAACAATATGGCATCAACAAGGAAGTTGATTGGTCATTGGCTATTTTTTATAATCATATGTGATTATTATTTTTTTTTGTTTATATAAGCATCTAATAACTAGCAAGTTACTTCATATATTCTTGGTGGTATTGAAAACCATAGCAGTTTCCGTCATGAATAAGCATATTTTGAATCTAGCTAAGAGGAAGTATTAAAATAAACTTTCCTCAATTTTTTTTTGCGCAAGAACTAAAACTAGAGCAGGAGGTTTTCTAAATTATTCAGTCTAATGAAGCGTCATGCGGGGACTTCTCTGATTAGACTAGCTACAATTACGTTACCTCATCCATTTCTCCGTAGATGATGACATAATCTCCTGCATTTAATGCCAATTCAGCTTCCGGATTTTCATTTGGGGATTGTTTCAAGGGATCGTAAGTGTAACGTGCGCAAAAGATGTTGCAACGGCCCCTTCCTGGAAGCTCTATGAAGTCAATCGAATCCAACATTTCCTCTTCAGTAAGTGTAGCTGAAATAAAAAATGGCCATTACGGAAAACGATAGCGTTGATATTCATGATCGTACGATGTCTGTTTAGGGATGATATGAGTTATTTATAATGATAAGAAGATGATAAGATGATTATGATGATTCTGGAATAATAAACGAATGGAAAAATTGAAAAGACTCCTTAATTTCAAAAGCGGATAGAATACAGGAAGTACGTGATATATATCTTCAAATAACAATGTCATCAAAAGTTCATTATTTTTATATATAATGGATATTATGATAATCATATGTTTTATTTAAGGAAAATATTGATCTAAATATTTTTAAACGACATACATTTTAAATAGAACGATTAACGAAAACGATTCCCAATAAAATATAAAATTCCGGAACATTAAATAAAGGTATATTTCCTTTGCAAAATGAATGAAATTATGGGTAATTATTCTTCAAGATTATGAAGTATCAGGATTGTACTATAATGTATGAAAATAGTCAAAGGAATACTGATTTCATAAATGAAATTTATGTTTCTGGCAATAAAAATGTACTTGTAATTGGATAATTTTTATAAATAGTTAATTCATGAATTTTAGCTTCATGATCAGTAAATAAAACGCCTACTAACTGCTAATGATCTGGTATTTAAAGACCATGTCATTAACCAAGGTAATAAAAAAATAAATTTTCTTAAGTTATTTGGCATCTTATAACTTAAACAATATTTACTCATCTTTTTTTTTTCCATCCTTAACAATAACGTAAGATTACGATTTTGTTTTTCAATATATCTATAATATGAACTTTAAAGCTTCTAATTTTTTATAATGCATGTAATATTTCTCAATAACGATGTTGACTTGAATTTCCAAAAACTAAAAAGCATCTATTTTACAGAGCACATTCCAAAAGAAGGCTTAATTCTATGTTTGATTTTTACGTGATACTTGTTTTTTATGGTTTTTCTTGCAAATAATTATAATTTGCAAATCATGATTATTAACAGATTGTGCAAAGTTTATAATATGATTGCTACAAGCCATTAGAAAACATTTATACTTTAAAAGGAAATGCTGATTAAAATAGGAAAATTTTAAATAAAATGTATAACTTTGTTACAAAATAAAAGCTTTTCTGTGCCTAAAAGTTTAAGAAGTTACTATAAACTAATTCTTAAATTTATAGATAAATATTCAATAAATTTGTTTAAATTAAATAAATACTTTTCATTAGAGTTTTAAGTAAATAATGAAAATTTGCGGAAATAATCTAGCGTCTGCTAAAATACATCTGATAAATTTTCAGTTTTTATCAACAAACTAATTAAATAATTATTTTCAGGGAAAAGATTTATAGTTTACACAGTCAAAATACTTAAAAGTGTTTTGGTTCTGTAAACTATAAAACTTTCCTTATAAATTAACACAATAACATGACTTAAAAGAAGATTTTATTTCGATTTATTTCTCGACATCTTAGAAATATAGAACTATATATCGCAATTTAACCATAAAATTAAATGATTTTTATTAATTAACAATGATGATTTTTTGGTACTATGTAGCCACATAAACAGGTCAGTCTCCGTTATATATGACAAGTTTAAACAAGGAAAGACTTTCTTCTAGTAGAAACAAGTTCAAAAATGGAATAAGTTTCCGCGAAGCAATTACTTCCTGTTCCATTTTTCATTTTCAGGATAAAAGTGGCAGCTGTTATTTTATTAGAAGTCGAATGGAAATATGCATGAAATGAAACTTATATATATATATAAGAGATGCAAATATTGTATTATGTATATATATAATACAGCGTTTGTATCTCTTTTTAACTAATGCGTTAATAGTTCCAAAATTGCTATTTTTCATTACTAAATATTAGACTGAATTTCAAGGTACATAAAGACAAATATCACGCATAAAACCTCTTTTCAAACCAATAAAACATAAAACTAATTTTAAAATTCAAGAAAAACAGGGGAATTAATTTACCTTTAAAAGCCTTAATAAAGAAAATTCAAATAAATCTATGAACAAATATAAAACCGAATATAAGCTTTATGTTGTACGATATATAAAGTTGGACATTTAGAAAATCCCACAAATAAGTATATATTATTTAAATATATTTAGTGACTGCTTTATACAAAAGATTCGAAATTACTGTAGTTGTAAAATTACTGTAACAATCTATTATATGTAAATTAACCTGAGAGTAATCCTCATTTTAAATGAGTTAAATTTAAAATTATTTAAAAAATATTGTGTAAGTTTACATATATTGTAATAGAAACATCAGAAACTCCTCTTATAATGTTTGCATAACAAGCACTGAATTTTTAAAATTGGAAAAATAAATTACTTTTTTCAGAGACTTATGTTTGACTTTTTGGAATTTACTCAAATTGTATTTAAATTTCCTCCTTTTAAAAGAAATAGTGAAAGAGCGTGCTTGAAATGTTTTGTCATTTTTATTCTAAGAAGTGTGATATTTGTAGATAATATGAAATAATTACAACAATTATTTTTCTTATGTTTTTTAATTCGGATAATCTTTCACAGAATACGCCACTGATTTAATTTATTGTAACGATACTTTTAGTTGCAAAACCATAATGACTTTAAATTTGAAAATTAATTTTTTTATGCAGATAAAAATAAGTATTTTTGTTTAAATTTATACTTAATTATTTTGCCTGTTTTTATTGAGTGTTGATAAATATTATTGAATGTTTATGATTTTATTAACACATAGCTTCATCTTAAAAGTATATATAAGTGCTTTTATACTTTCCTTGTATTTTTATTTCATTTTTAATTTCACATTTCCAAGTTAATTAGAGATTGTATGAGGTTGTATTATCTATTGACAATGCAATATACTTAATTGGAAGATTCTATTTCAAGAGCTTAATTTAGTTACCATTTAAATAAAGATAGAAGCAAATCACAGTTCCATTTAGAACCTTGAAAAAATAATTGATATGAGGACACACCACGTGTTACCATTTCCTTAAATAAAAAATTAGAGACTGTTTCACAGCCTTGACTAGAATAAAAGGGGACACTTAATATTCTAGTCTGTCGGTCACATGTCAATTATAGAACAATGCATTGTAATGTCGTTATAGAAAGAAGATTGTGCCTATTGTTGGATGAAGCATGTTTAGCAATCAACTCATTTTCCAAAAAGACATTTAGAAAATTAGGTTTTGAACTTTAAACAATAGACACTTTTTTATTGTTCTCTTTATTTTAAAACCATCTACGAAATAAATAAGTAATTGTATGGTTTTATAAATTAATCAAGATTCAATAAAAAGGAATTAAAAAACGCTGAAATCGTATTTTTCAAAAGATATCTTATAAGTTTATATGCTTTATATTGTAATTATTCACGTTAAATACAAATATGGTATACTTGTTAAGATTTTGTGTTATTTTTATTAAGTTTGTTTTTGAATTTAACTTTGTATTTTTTTATTATAAAGTAGTATAGAAGTTCATTCGTAAACTCATTTATTTAATTGTATTTTGATTTAAAATTTTGTATTGAATTGTATCTAAACATGATTATACAAATAATCTAAATATATTTGATATTATTTTTTAAATAATAATATATTGAAGCTTAATAGAGATATAGATTATTTTGAAAAAATTATGTAAATCAAGATTTTTTGAATTAGATAACTTTTATAGAGAAATAAAAAATTATTGTTATATAGGACATTTTTACTTTTTTGCGAATTTGTTTTGTAAAGTAATATGACTGAGAATTTAAAAAAAGAATTCAGCTTAAATTCTTATCGATTTATAGAATTCTTCAGAAAAAGGCTACAATTGGCAGTAGTTTTTCAAAATGCATTAATGTTTTGATAGTTATAATATATCCTTAATAATAGATCTTAAAGGCAAGTAATTTTACTTTAAATACATATTTGTTAATATTTATTTGCCCATATATTATAAAGCAAGTAAAATTTCTCATGAAAATTTTAAATATAAAGTCTACTATACTATCTATAAAGAAATAAATATCAAAGATAATCAAATAAATAAATATATAGAAATGCATAAGCTCTTTGAATTCTTATTCTCTCAGTTATGCGATTAACAGCTACCCGAGGTTATAATTAAACATACTTTTTATTATTAGATGTATCATCGAAAAAATTCTCTTAAAACTATAAAAATAATACGACACTTAAAGAAACTATTAAGGTAACATTAAAAATATTTCCTCGCAGCACAACTATTTATAAAAATAATTTTTTATCAATTACTTAAATAATTTATATTAATGTAATTGAGAAAAAATTCTTTCAAAAATTGCTATAGGTTATAATGATAGAAAAAATTCGTTAATAAATTCTTTGTTTGGAAAACATTAGGACTGCTTTTATAATAATCTTTTTATTAAAAAATTCTAGCAATTGAACACGTGCAAGGAAACAAATAACTCGATGAAAGAATTTATTAGGATCAATTGCTGACAGATTTAAGGCGCCGAGACTCTTAAATTGCATTAAACTGTTTCTCGGATAAGTGACACTCAAAAACTAATTCATTGAAGTTGATGAGGCTCAGGAAAAGAAGACCTACGAAAAATCAAATTGAACGAAAAGGTGAATATAGTAAAAAAACCTTGTGAAATCTAATAAACTGAACGAAATGGAAAAAAAATCTCGTTAAATGAATTGAAAAAATTGAGCTTAAGAAACAGTCGATCATGAAAAGCTTCAAATAGAATTTCTAAGAAACAAAACTTTCTAATAGACCTACTTCAGTTTAAAATGAATTTTATCAAATAAATACGCATTTTTCGGAAATAGTTTAGAAAGAATTGAGTGCTTTTCGATTAGTTTATTGACTATTATTGTACTATCATTTGATGAAGAAAATCTGTCATTTTAAGTTTCAGGAATTTCTAACAATCTTTTTTAAACTAGGATAGACGACATATATAATAAATAAAAATTTTATTAAAAAATTCCTACGAAGAAACTTGTTTTGTTTTTGCTTAGAAAGAATTATATTAGAAAATAACTGTAGAGTTAAATACTGTCCTTAACATAATTCCAAAAAGTATATATGTATATAAAACTTCACATTATTTATATAAAATCTTTAATAACAGTAGATGATAGATGGTTTTCTTCTTTACAATTTATAAGATGAAATTTTCTTTAATAATGTCTGTAACTAATACGAAAATGCTTTACACTTTTAAATTAAAATTCGCAAAGAAATTCAACAAATAACAACAGTACATAATTCTTGTTAAGGAGCTGGAATATCTTGAGTATTTTAGAAAAATAGAGATTCTTGTATTGACTGCAAATGCTTTAAGAGGAATCGAGTTATATATACAGCAAAAATCAAAACCCCAGGATTAAAAATCCCCTCAACATCATAACTATAAGATAAATGAACGATTCTCTCATGATTTTGACTTAATTATGCAAACAAATGTTAATCATACTTATGTTTATATTTTTACCACTCAATTTGAGTGAAATTATTTATTCAGTAATTCAATTTTGAATGAAAACTGTTTTGTGCATTTCAATGATTTTTTAAGCATTGAAATACATAAAATAATTTTTTTTGTATTTTAATGCTTAAAAAATCATTTAAGCAAGAAATACATGGTACATATTTAACAGTACATATTCGAACAGACAACATAAATATCAGAATGCTAAAAAAATACTGGTATAAGCAAATATATCAATGCAATTAAAATCATATTTTTTATTACAAAAATTTTTAAGAATTAGTTAAAAAAATATTATTTTGAGGTGTAAAAAAACAATTTAAAATAAATGTTAAGCGAAACACATTCAACATTTTCACTAATGATGAATTTAACATTCAACATATTTTTACTCAACTCAGCTTTTACAAAAACACTCATAAAATTTTCCTAGCATGAGATCTAGGACAAAGTTGTATCTAAGATAAAGAATATTAATTCTAGGAGCATACAAAATGATTACATCAGAGCAAAAACTATATAATCTTATTGATAAAATATAATGCGTATTTCAAACCTCAATGTCCTGAAATAATACGAATGCGATTTAAGAATATGATTCCGAATTAATAATCGAGCGAGGTTATCGAATTCTGCGTCAAAACTAGAAAACCATGAAAAAAATCAATGGAATATTTTTTTAGTCATAATAGTCACCTGACTTATTTAAGCAAATCACTTCGGGAATTTCCACATGAAATGTCACACACGATATTTTACATGATGTTATGCACGATGCATTTACTAGTGTCTGAAATGGATTACTTAGAAATATTTGAAATAAAATTCAGAAAAATGATATCTAATGAATTATAGACAATGTTTAATAAAGTGAAATTTGATTTAACGAGATATAAGCTTTATTATGATGAATTTTTTTGTTAAAAATTAAAATATTTTAAAATGGCATCAATATTTATTGAACCGTTTACTTGACGTAAATTATGCTTATTATTAAGCGTATTCACAAGTAAATATAAAAATTTTGTTTTAATCTCATTTTCTTATTGCCAAATGTTTCGTAGCATATTTCACTTTTTCATTTAGTGAGTAGAGTATAAAAGTTATTATTTCATTTTTTACCAATTGCTTATAGAGATTTCTTTCAAGATATTTTTTTAGGTTTTATTACAAACTATACCCAGAATTTCATTGTCTAACTCTAATAAGGTGGAAACAGAGTACAATTTTATGTCTATTAATTTAAGTTAAACAATCAGTCTCATAGTCTCATATTATCTATCTCGATAAAATTAGATACAAGAACAAGATATAGTTTCAGCTATATCTTGTTCTTGTATCTAATGAGAAGAATAGAATTCTAAGAACAAGATATAGTTTCAGATATAGTTTCAATTAACAGAATTCTAAGAACAAGATATAGTTTCAGCTTTTTTTTTAACCTTAATATGGCCAATATTAATATAATTTTCATTTCTCTGAAATTGTTATAGACGAATTCGAAGTATATAACAATAAAAATTTCATTAAGAAAGTTAGTTCTGTAAAAACAAAAAGATTATTTAGATAAATATATATTATAACAAAGATTTTTGTAGTTTTTTTCATAAAAATATTTATACATTTAAATTAAAATTTATCTACAATTTTTTTGTCTCTAAAATTGAGTCTTCTGAGAAACTTTTGCACTTATATATATCTGAAAACATTTAAATCGCATTAATTTAATACTTTTCATTATCAGTTCAAGTTTAAAAATATAAACTATCATTTAGAAAAAAAAATATTTTGTCTACTAATTGATGATACTAATCTGTATCTAAAACACTTTTACTTTTTCCCATAAAAAAAATTTTCATTCCGTTATTCTTAAAAATACTTTATTTAAAATTATAATTTTTTCAATAAAAGATCATATTTTAAGAAAAAAAGTTTAAATAGTTCATTAACAACAGCAGTTTTATAGAAATACATAGTTACTAATTTTTTCATGAACTTTTATAACT
>JAPDSC010149498.1:554827-581505 GCA_026290005.1 Latrodectus geometricus
TATTTATTGAATTTTTTGCATTTGTATATTATTGTAATTTTTTGTATATTATGTAATGAATGTTGAGTTTTTTGTACTCTTGTATTATTTAGTTACTTACTATATACTTTTGTATTTTTGTATAATGATGAATCTTGTGCATTGAGTTCTTTGTATTAGATATGATATAGTAATGAATAACTTACAGAAAATTAGCAGACATTTTCATAGACACATATATAACTTGTTCAATGAAAAAGAAACAGTACACAGCCCAAATGAGTTTTTAAATATTATATCGAATCTATTAACTTACGAAACCCTAATTTTCAAATCTTTTTCATAATAAAAATTATAAATCTAAATATTTCTCCGAACAAAAACGCAATTTCATGAAGATACTCATTTAATTATGAATCCGTTATGAAAATATTATACAAGCGTTGAAAACAATAATTTTTTTTTTTTGATAAATTTCGAATTTATTTACTAGATAATATTAGTAGATTTAAAAAGTGCAATAGCAAAAAAAAATTGGTTATTTGTAATGTGTGTCAGTGAATTTTAAAATTTTATTTAATTCAGTTTCTATAAATTTAAGAGGTTTTTATTTATGCAATTTAAATTCAAATTGTACTAAAAAAAACTACAATTGTTAGGTTGTTTTTCATTTTTGAACATATGAAATTATTTAAGAAATGAAATATTTCTTTTGAATTTTCATAGTATAATATTTAAATAAAGTTTCTTTTAATATAAAAAGAAACTTTATTCTTTTAGATTAAAATAAACTTTATTGAAAATTTAATAAATTTATAGTTAAATTTTCATTTTATAATGAATATGTTTGTGGTGAAAACTAAATGTCAATATATGATGGTCAATCTTTGTAAATTTTTAAATAATTTTCTAGAATACTAAAGTACACATTTTCGAAGAGCGAATGTAAAAACTGATTTTTAAAGTCAAGCGTTTATCTAAAGATTCATTTGAAAATAGATGTTTTTTAATTCTTATTATTGCATTTTTAACAATATTTCAAATATTATACATTTATAAAACTTATGACACATTCTGTAAATTCTGAAAATATAAATAAATCAAAATTGAAAGTATTTAATTTGATCTACATCCGCATATAAAAATTTAATTATGAGGTATAGCTTTTTATTTAATTACGTGTACTTTTATCAAATTTAATTTTATGGACTTTCAAATTAAACAAAGTACTAGTATAACAAACTTTTTATTATATCTTATAAATGTTTTATAAATATTTAAGATCTACATTGATACATAAATTTTACAATTATTTAAAAAGAAAAGCTTCAATTTAAAAATAAAAGAATGAGAAGTAATTTAATTACATAAAAGTTAAGATATAGTTAAATAATTTAAAGTACATTTCTTTTCTGTATATACAACTATATCAAAATCATATTTGATTTTTATTTGTTTTATGTATAGTTTTTATTTAGATCTCAAACTTGAATCGTTTTTCAATAAGTATGATAGTTGAATTTAGTAGAATTTATTTTAATTGCTCTAAGAAACTATGAGTTAGATAATAAATATAATTACTATTTATAGTTGTAATTCCTCTTACTATTTAACCATAATTTGCTCATTTTTTGCAAGATAGATAGAACTAATTCAATTTTTTCACAAAATATTTATTTTTTAATAAATTATTTATTTAATTTTTATTTTTCTTCGAGTTTTTAGTAAACTCTTTTAACTTCCCATTTTATTTCAACAAAATATAACATTTTTAGTCATAAAAAAATTGGTTACATTCTTATACAAAAACTAAACAATGTAATAATTTCAAATGATTTAATATATGGGCTAAGGGATTTAATTTAAATTTAATATGTAATAAATATTTTATGAATATAAACAAAAACTATATCCGCTAATTCAATTTTAATATAAGTTTATTTGAATATGAATGATTGAATTTCCCTTCAAATTTAAATTTGTGATTTTTGCACAAGATGAATAGAAACTTTATCAAATAAGATTACTTTTTAAACAAAATTTGAATTCAAAAATGATGAGAATTATATTGTATACATTTTAAAAGATAATTAGCTTTTTGATTGGTCATTTTTTTATAATAAATTTGAATTAAGAAACGATTTAGAATTACATTACATAAATTTTAAAAGATAATTAACTTTTCTATTTGTCGTTTTCTTATTGCTCAATGCAATATCATTTTAATATTAAAAATTTGAAAAGTTTGATATTTGCTTCACATATTGCATCTAACATATTTATTACCTTTTGTCTTTCAATTTCAATCAGATTTTCTTGTGAGCGGGAAAGAAAATTTCTGAGCTGAAGCATTTATGAATAACTGATACGAAATGGGTAACTGGATAGCAGTAAAGGTATTCGAAGAATCCAAGGAAATTGAAGGTAAAGTGACTCAAATTCAATACAACACTTTTTGACTGTAATATTTTCATGCTTAATTGAATTGTGGAAGCAAGAGCAGAGATAATTGATATAAAGACTCAATATAAAAATAATGGAATTAGGATTAATTATAATAAAACAAACAGTACTTGAAAAAATTATCAACTTATATATATTTCTCATTTGAAACGATAATAACCTATAGAAAAACACATGAAATACATCTCTTAAAATCAAAATAGTTTTTGCCAATACAACAATCCCCAATATATATTTATAAAAATTCGTATTATGAAAAATTCGGAAACATATTATATATTTTTTCAATATGTTTAGATCTGCATTAAAAAAATATTTCAAATATTTATTTCCTTATAATTATTGAAAAATGAATCGAATTTATTACATATAATTGAGAGTAACTTCGTGTATTTTTAATACGTAACATCCATAATATTTCCGGTGCCTCCCACGCCAGATATAATCGCCATTTCTTAGACGATTATTAAATGAATGCGATGCACTGAACATATAATTCTAATTCATTTGATTTCACTTTCGTGCAAAATCAACCATGTTGCACGAAATTGCAAATGAATTAGTGATTATATTTCCTTATATAGTGATTTATTTCTTTATAAAGATTGAAAAATGAATCATATAAATGAATTGAATTTATTATATATAATTGAGAATAACTTCGTGTATTTTTAATACGTAACATCCGTAATATTTCCGGTGTCTCCCATGCCAGACATAATTGCTATGCCTAAATATAATCGCCATTTCTTAGATGATACAATGAATGCGATACACCAAACATATAATACTAATTCATTTGATTGAACTTTCGTGCGAAATCAACCATTTTGCGCGAAATTGCAAATGAATTATTCATTATATTTTTATATTCGTAAAATGATTCATACAAAAAATCATTAAACAGTGGTAGTTGCTGTTTACTTAACGATGTCATTTTATTGTCAAACGCTTTTTCTTAATAATTCTCTCAGAATATATATTACTTGTAACATTAGTTAGATATTTTGATGATAGAGCTGTAATTTAATAATATAAACAGAGAATATAAATTTATTGAATTTGCAGTGCCTTCAAATAAGCACAGATTTGACATATCTTCTTACAAATAAAAGCACAAAGTAAATTTTACTGTAGTTTAGTTTAATGCTTTTTTAAAAACGCGCAGAAAAACTTAGAAAAATATATAATAGTGAGACTAACCATCAGAGGGCATGGGTCCAGTGGCGAACCTTTGAAGAAGGGATGTGGGTACTAGGGTATGTCCTGCTGGTACCAATGCGTGGTGATGTAAGGAAGCAGAAGAAGCTGAAGCAGTTAAGCCTTGAAGGTTGAGAGAAGCTGAAGGATCTCTTAAACTACCTAATGATGGACTGGGTGATGGCATGATGTTGTGATGGCTGAGGATGCCATTATTAGCCATGAAAGACGATGATTTCGTAGTCGATGATGTAGAAAACGTCTCTAAAATAAGAAAAGAATGCATATTAAATTATTTCTATTTAAATCTCCATTGTTTATCCAAATTAAAACATAAGAAAAAGAAATGAGATTGTTAGGAAAGTTGACAAACGTAAAGTGCCAGCATTTTTTTTTATTGCAAGATATGAAATCTGTTGAGATTATTTTAGCTTATAAAATGATGAAACATTAGTTAAAAAAACATAATTTTTTTGCGGATTTATTAATGTATAAATACGCCGATTAGAAGACTTAGACAATTTTAAAAACATTTGTTAAGTTTCTGAAGAGAATGAAGTATTGGAATTTTAGTGGGTGTGTTTTTGTTTCGTGAAATCTCTGTATGTTTTCATTGAAATCTTGACTCAGCTTTGTGTATTTTTTATCAAAAGCTAAGGAAAGTTCTATGCATTGGCTGATAGATTCTATAGAGCAATATAAGGCTGTGAATACAGATGTTTCCAATGCATACCTAAAATTACATTTAAATGTACTCTAATAAATGTTTATATTCATTTAACATTAATTTTTTTTAAAAAAGTCATGTATTTTTTCTAATTGAAATATCGTATCTATTTGCATACATTTCAGTAACATTTTTATGCTAAGTCTTAAAAAAATTGAAAGAAAACTTTTGCACTTGTAAAAATTTAAATTTTCAAATTAAACACTTTAATATTAATAAATTAATGAAACTTTTTTTATTTTTTTATACTAGCTATATTTAGAATATTTGTTAATGTTCAAAGTTTCATATTTATGGCAAACTATAGCAATTTAAACTAAAGATGATAGTTTTAACTATCCAATGAACAGTAGTTTTCAGTATTTATTTTTTTTAATTTTAATTTTATCTTGAAGCTATGCAAAATTTATTGGTAGGTAGATTAGGATTAATAATTATGGAAATCATGCACTTAATTTTTGAGACTAAATAATTTTTAATTATTACCAATAATTTATTTTCAGTATTAACAATTGACAACTTTGGTAGGTAGATTAGGATTAATAATTATGGAAATCATGCACTTAATTTTTGAGACTAAATAATTTTTAATTATTACCAATAATTTATTTTCAGTATTATCAATTGACAACTTTGGTAGGTAGATTAGGATTAATAATTATGGAAATCATGCACTTAATTTTTGAGACTAAATAATTTTTAATTATTACTAATAATTTATTTTCAGTTTTAACAGCTGACAACATTTTCTGCTTACAATTTTTAAAAATTTATCAATAAATTTCATGAAAGCATGAAATATTTATGACAAAGTATACTGCTTTTATATAGAAATGGAAGTACAAATGAAAATTATCTTACCTAAAATGTTTCTTTTTTTATCAAGTTCAGCTAATATTCTATTGTCCTGTTCTAATTTAGCCATAAGTTGCTCTAACTCTTGTCTAGTGACGGATTGCTCTGAAAAATAGAAAATAGATTGAATGTCAATGTGTAAGTGGTTAGCTGCTTTAGGCAATTAAAAATTCATGAATATTGAAAAATAAATGCCTTGAAAATAATGATAATGTTTTCACATATAGAATTTTCACTCAAATCATCGTTTATTTACTTGCCTTCATAAAATCTAATTTTTCAGTAAAATCAGTGTACAAATACACAAACAATTTTATAAATTTTTTAAATTAAGGTGTTAAGTAGTTAAATGCTTTATGAACATAACTTTTTCAAAGAAATTAAAAGGTGTTGCCTTAAATATTCTTAGTGAGCAGACAATTATTGCCTATAATATCAAAATTGCTATTTTTGCATAATTTTTTCTTACAAAATCAACAAATATGATTACAAAATATTTTTTAATTTTATTTGGTGGAGAACAAAATGAAGGGACATATATAGAAGTAGGAAGAATATATTTAACTTTTCAGTTACGTAAATATACTTTAAAATATTAATTTAATATAAAAACAGGTTCATTATTTACAGGGAAAAAATTTCAACTAAAGGGAATTAATCTTACTATAATACATGTTTAGCAAATTTTAAATTAAAAAAAAACTGCATTCAATCAAAATCTTAAAATCTAAATTTCTTGGGTGAAACATTTCTGATTTTGTTTAAGAAAGTAATAATTATTAATTTTTTTTTCAAATGTATGCTGTTTTTTTCATTGATTTGAATTTTATGTTAGTTATCGTACTTTTTATTCATTAAATTTCAAAAGTTATATAAATTAGTATTTAATTAGGGTAAAAGAAAATAAAAAATTTTCTTGAACTATTCATTAAGAATGAAATTAAAGTAAGTTTCTTGCTGCAATATATTGAATTGAAAAGAAAAAGTTCTTGTTTTCAACAAACTGATAGAATTACAAAAGAACCGAAATTTCTTTTTATTGCTAACCCTATATTTAATACCAATTCAATTTGATGCAGTTGATGAAGAACTTTAATCTGAGATATTTCGTTTCATAATTATTATTGCTTCTTAAGGAATTAAATATTGCTAAATATTGTAATGATACACATTGAGAATTAATGAGAGCTTATTTATTGTTTTTTTTTTTTTTTATAAGGCATAACTTTTGCAAATAGAAATACCAAAAGTAAAAGATTATTTTAAAAATGCATCATAAGCTTTCTTAGAAAGCTTCTGTTTTATTGTTACTGAAAATTTTTTGTACTGAAAATTGAACTATTTAAATTATTTTAAATAATCAGTAAAATATACTTTAAAAATAATCTTTGGAGAATTTTAATTTTTATTATAATAATCATTTAATTAAATAAAAGGCATTGTCTAAAAATCAATTTGAAGTATTTTAAATGGTAATGCGATAAATTCAAGAAAGTTCTAAAAAATATAAGATTTTAATTCTGCTTTTATTAAATCTTTTAAGTAGAATTTTTTTTAACTCATTACTGATTTTTCACGCGTGCATATGCTGAAATTCTATTAAATAATAAGGAATGGATTTTATATAACTCAATTAATTCTCTAAAAAGCTAGTCTCATTATCGATGAATAAAGAAATGTACGCGTTAAAAGCTGCGAGTTTTCATTTTAAAGTATCCAAAGCTTATTTTCTTGATGAAAATTGGGAAAAACAAGAAAATCCGTTAGTACATTTTTCAAAATATTTTTTTTTGTTGAAGAATTATTCGTTATTATATATAAGTAAGGAATAAAAAGCCTAATACGATAATACCTAATCTAATAATATGGAAATATAATAATACTACACGGAACAAAAAGATTTTAATACTTGAATAAATGGACTTTTATTTGAATCTAATATTAAATTTTAATACCAGAACTATATTTCGAAAAAAGTAAGTCATTTTTGAAGATAAATGTCGGGAAATATTAACATCTGCTATTATTTACTTCGAGAAGGATTTAAGATTTTTCATCGCTATAATTTTCGAATTTTTTTCTTAACATATTTTTGTATTTGAAATGTCGAAAAAGAAGGTAACTTTTTTTATTTTTTAATTATATTAATTTATTTTTTTAAGAATGAAAAAATTATTCGGAGAAATAATTTTAAGCATATTTAACTGATTAAAAGTATGCGTTTCTTTTCAGAAAATAAGAACTGAAGTATTTTCTTATGATTATTTCTAAGTATTTTTTGTCTTCAAATTGTGTCTTATAAATTAATTTAGGCCTTTTCTTCAATAAGAAGCTTTATGTTCAAAGGATTATAATTTTTGTGTATTGCTGCACGTAGTCTTATTTTCTTTAAAAAAACCTTAAAGTATTAAGGTAAATGATTAACCATTATACAACTTTGATGGATTGCAAATGCCTAAATGGAAATATAGTTTACACCAAGTGCCTTATCTCTCTCGTACATTTTAAAGAAATAAATTATTTCTACTTTTTTTTATCTCCCAATAATAATTTTTTGTAAACAAGGGTTGATTTTTCTGCACATATCATTAGGAATTTCAGTTTATTTTCATTATTTATTATTTTCATTATTTATTATTTATTATTTAATAAGTAAGCGACATTAGAGAGAGAGAGAGAGAGAGAGATCCTGTCACTCTATATAATAGGAAATAAGGAAAAATAATTTTTTAACATTAACATCGTTGATTTATGAAATATGAACTACAGTATTTAAGTAATTACTTTATTTTAAAAAGACTATCAAACATAAAATAATGAAAATTAAAAAAACATTACTAGGCATATTTTGTTTCTTTTCGAATATGCCATGATATGAATAAAAATGTTCTATAGAAAATAAGTTATTCATCACTGAGTCTCTTAAAAAGCTATTGTAAAATCTTAAATGGCACCAAAATTTAAATTTATTTGGAAAGTGACTAACTTTGAAGACAGCAGTTTTCAAAACTGCTGTTCTGCTGCTTATATTGACTCTGTGGTTGTATACCACGAAGAGCCATTTAAAAAATTTCGATGCAACGAATATTTTAAATTAATTTAATGATGTTAATTTGGAGAGTGCTTGTGTTTTGAAAACAGAAACTACTTTTGCTTTATATATTATTAGATAGATAGGTATACACGATTGAAATCCTTCTGTACTTACTAGTAGAGACAGGAAATGGTACGTTGCGTTCTCTATTTACTTCTTCTTTTGTAGCGCTTCCTCCAGATAGATTTAAAGGCAAGTCTGTAGGGGGGAAAAAACAGAAAAAAATGTTATTCTATACAAATACATTCGTGACTGTCAAAAAGAATGAGAGCTATAAAAATACTGAAACCCACATTTTAATGCCCATCTCAAATGATCAAACATTTCTTAAATCAAAGGAAAAATTTTTTTAAAATACTTTGCTGCATTATTTTACTTATGCGAAGTATTTATTGTATAGTAAATACTTAGCATTAGTAAAATAATCACTGCTTATTATTAATATAAAAGGGAGAGTAAAAAGCATATATTTTTCGAGTATTCAGAAATTTCTTAACTGAACTACACTCTCAAAACAATTAAAGGATATTGCGGTTTTAGGTGAATCTTGTGGCTGGGAAACATTTTAGCTGATTGATACAAGGTCGACAGACATAGTAGGTTATATGAGAATATTTTACACATGTTTGACAGAAAAAAAAGGCATTTTATTGCGTATTTGTGCACAAAAGGAAAAAAACACAATTTGTGCATATGAAAAAAAAGGAATAAAAAAAGGTGTTTTCTTCAAAGGAAACCATTTTCAATAGGGGGTATGGTTTCCACTGATGACCAGCAACGTTGAACACCTTTGGGGCATGGAGTCAATGAGGCTATTAATCACGAGTTGGGGTATTCTGTCCCTATCTTCCAGAAGAGTTCTTTCCAGTTCTTGGTGAGTTTGTAGGGGTGGTTGGTGGCCAGCAACTCGTCTTTCTAGAGCGTCTCAAACATGCTCTAATGGATTCATGTCAGGAGAACACGCTGGCCATTCCATTCATATGATTCCTTCCTCGAAAAGGAAATCCTCCACCAGGTTAGCACAATGTAGCCTCCAGTTATCGTCCATTAAAATGAAGTCATCTCCGATTTCTGCAGCGTAAGGGACTAAAATAGGTCAGGTCTGAAGATCTCATCCCTATATCGGCGACCAGTAAGAAGTCCATCTCTAATGATATAGAAGTCTGTGCGCCCGTCAATAGAGATGCTACCATACACCAACACTCCTCCACAGCCAAATTTGACAGTTTCGTGCACGAACGCAGGATTTTTCCTATTGCCACGATCCCTCCAGATGAAAATACGCCTATTATCAGGACGACGAGAAAAACGGGACTCGTCAGAAAAAAGAACATTGCTCCATTCATTTCTCCTCCAGTTCACATGCTCTGTTGCCACTCCCTGCGGTCGTAAACATGCCTGGATGTTAGTTTAACATATACCATCGGTCGGCGAGCACATAGACCTATACCATGGAGCCGGTTTCGGACAGTCTGAGTTGAAACCGTGTTGTCAGTAGCCAAGCGAAGGTGTTGTTTTAGAAGAGTAGCGTTCATATTTCAGTGTCTCCGAGCCGTTAACACTAAATAACGATCTGCATTGGGCGTTGTTGCCCGTCTAAGACCTTGCTCTGATCTTCGGCCTGCACTTCCAGTCTCCAAAAAACGGTTCCATATCCTGAAAATCACACTTTGTGACACTACAATGGTTTGCGCTACTTCACCTTGAGTTTGTCCCCCTTCTAACCTACCAAAACCTCTCCAAGCTTCTGAATTGGTTAAATGACTTCACTGAAAACATCGTACACATCGAAACAAAACAGTCACTGAATGTCGATCATCCTTGTCTTTATTGTCTTTTATTCAGCTGATAGTCAAATTTCATTTACTGCTGCTAAAGCGATGGTTTTGACGAACTCAAAATTAGCATACTCCACAGTTTGAAAATCAGTCACAAATTTGCTATAGTAATTCTCTTCTTTCATTTTTGGCAAACAAAATTTCGCTTATCTCTTTATTTTATATAAAACTTACAATATCCTTTAATTGTTTTGAGCACAGTGTATATTTGCCTCTTTCTCTCAAACAAGTTAGCGGATTTCACTGTAAGAAATATTTTAATAACAATTTCAAATTCTATGTGTGTAGCTCACTGTAATATTCTAAGACTACGTTCTTTTCAATGAAATGTTAAAGTTTCTCTTCTATTATTGGGTAATACATTAAAAGATGGTACTGATATTGTATCAAAATGTTTGATAACTCCAAAATTAAAGAACGTAATAATCTAGTTTAATTTCTCAGTTATTGCCTGCTCTAATTTTGAATGACAATGTTCTACTTACTACAATCATCCATATTGCATTTAAAATTGCATATAAATATTTTATTCTCCGTGATTTATTTATAATAATTGTAAAAAGTAGAGACAGCCATTTGTCTTTATTGTTATAAATTTAAGTATCACTTGATTTCGAAACTAAATTATATAAAGACTGCCATTTGTATTTATTGTTATAAATTTAAGTATCATATATGATTTCGAAATTAAATTTTCTATATATTTCTTTTATTCCCTTTTTCTTGGGATTTATTTCCTACTATAAAAACTCCTTCATGGTCTAGCTTTTTAAATTTCATTTTAAATACAAGATAATCTGTATAATTCTTATATAATTTTAAATATTATTATTTTATTTTATGAACAAATAGGCGATGTGCAGTGTTTATATATACATTCTAAATGATAAAGTAAATTCTTCCAGAGTTTACTCACCAATTGTTGCTCTAGATTTTTCAAGTTCAGCTAAAATTCGGTTATCTTGTTCAATGCGAGCTAATATTCTATTTATTTCACTATTCGTATTTTCCATTGGCACTACTGGCTCAGGTTTGTTCTGGTTCGTAGCAGAGGAGGGATTCTCTGAATCTCTAGGTAAAGCAACTTCCGACACAATGGGTCCTAAAAAGAGAAAGTTCATAAAAAGAGGTTTCTCAATCGATCAAAATTGATATATTTCAATGCAATATGATACACATTGATTAATGGTCAGATTTATGATAGTCTTGATTCACTTAAAATTATTTATATATTAGGTTGGGGAAAAAGTAATCCATTATTTTTTCGGTATACGTCTGTAGTGATCGATATCTCGTGAGGTATCTATCAAACAATTTCAGATTTATGCTCGTTGGAAAGGTGACATTTGACACTAAAATATCCTCTTGCGGTTTTTTGTTTGATTAATTCAGTTACGAGTACAAGGTTTTAAAAATGGAAGAAAACAAACAGAAAATTCGATACATTTTCGTTTTTCTCTTGTAATGGCGAAAAAGATAGCCGGGTGGCTAAAATTGTGAAAGGTGTTTATCGTCCTCTATAAGACTGTAACAACCAGTTACGTACAATTTTTGTTTCGTCGATTCCGTTCGGGTATTTTTGATGTTAGAGATGCACCTCGCATGTGGATACAGCATCGTCGAAAATGTCTATAAAATATCAAAAATGATCGAAGTTAACCGTATGTCAGCAGTCGTAACGCGCAAGACCTAAAAATCTACATGAAAGCTGTTCTAAACCTTTTAACAAAGGGAATCCAAAAGAAGTTACATTAAGTTCACGTAAAAATAATAGATTTCTTTTTCCCCAACCTAGTATTAGTTGCAGGAATATTTTTTATGATAAATGAATTAAATTAATACCTTCAATACTATATTTCACTGAGGTTGTAGGTTGGTAAGTAAAAGATGCTTGATTCATCATTGTAGACTGGTCCTTGAAGGCAGTTGTATTGTAACTTTCAGTGAGGTTTAATCCTAGTGATGGTAGGACATAGCTTGGAGGAATTGGAGAGGTTCCAGTTCGAATAGTGGACGTTGGTTGGAGGGCGCTAATGTTACCACTCTCTGCAGAATCTATTTGTTGAGGCATCTGAAAATATAAATTAATAGGGCGATAAGCATAAAGTTTGAAATTTTTTATTTTTACAAATTTTTAAATAAATCTATAAATGATTGAGTGTCATTTTGTAAATTGTGCACATTATTTTTGTTAATTCCTATTATTTTATTATTACAATATTCAATAACTCGCATGATCTGTCAACTAGCAATTATTTTTGTGTACAAATTATTTTAAAAGGTTCGTTTCCTTTCAGAGCTGAATTATCAAAAATGTTGATTTATATTTATTTTGTTAAAGTAAAATAAGTTAGCAGATTTCTGAAATTTTTGAATATTCTCATTTGATCTTTCAACAAAGAAATAGATATCTCAAGATAATGAAAACTACTTGTATTGTTGCCCTTTTTAAAATATAAACTAGCCGCCCAACCTGTCTACTGGTTAGCGTAACTGACTACGGATGGGGAGGACTTGGGTTTGAATCCCGGCTCGGGCATGGATGTACTTTCTCTTTCTCTCAGTGTGTGTTTCTTGTTCTTTCCTCAGATGATGGATGAATGTGGCCCACCCTATAAACGGGTTTGTTGTGGTGTGGATGATGCTACTCGTACCTCCGTGACTTGGTTCACAGGTGCCCACTGGGTAACGATAAAATGAGTAGCAGTTTCCGCAAATGTTGTTGCGGTTGCGGCAAATGGGCTAATGTTACTTACTTGCTCAAGGGTGCCTGCCATTAGAAATAAATAAAATATAAACTGGAAAATTCGTTCATCATCATAGTTCAAATTTATCATCTACACTTAGTTTACAAATTCTTCTGTAATTCACAATTATTTAAATTTTGTAAAAGATTTTAAGAGTTAATTATTAATAATTTATTACCCCACTAAAATGTAGTCATGCGAAGGTTTAATATGCCTGAGAAATAAAAGAAATTATTGATTTTTTTTTCTTTATAATTTTTTTGCACAATAACATAATTTAATTTTAATTCAATTAAGTAATGTATCAGTCAACTATTATTAAGCTCTTAGAATTCAATTTAAATAAATTTTTTTATGAAATAAAAATAACGTTTTGCAAAAATTCACATAAGTAACATAAAAATACTGAAAAATTAAATTTTCTAACATATTTTTTTTTACATAACCACTAAGTACTAATTTTAAAATATATGTGATGCATAAATATGTTGGATTTTCGTTCATTTCATGCATGTTCAAATCTTGTTTTGGGGGTCCCCATAGTTTTGTGTAAAACTTATTTCAAGCACTGGAAAAGGCTGCTGAATTCGTTAGCTAGATCTATGAAAAATATTCAAAATTCACTAGAATATACTAAACTCACTATAAAATTTGTATGTTAGAGATGTAGGTTATTTCTTAATGGTTATTTTATACTAGGAAAATTCTGAGCCAGTAGAAAATGTTAGACAGGATCCACATTAAGCAGCAAAAGCTACTTTAAAACAAGTGAACTTTAAAAGCATTTCCGAACAACCTATTTTCCTAAAAATATATATTTAAACTTATTTTTCTACTCTTCCACTATCAGTAGCTCTTTTATTATCATAAATACATAAATATAGCTCTATATATTTTTATTCCCTATTCGAATTGTTATTTGGAAGAATATTTTTATGTGTGCAAACCTTTAACAACTATTCATATATTTAATAGTTTGAAAATTTGTGTTAAATCGAAAATTTATTTTGTTGAATATTTTTTAGTGATTTTTAATAAATTAATTGATGAAAATATCTGAAATCATTTTTGTGAGAATTTTTCGCTTTTAGTTAAAAAAAAATTTACATAATTGTTTTTCTTGTTTTAGCGTGTAAATAAAATAAATAAATATAAATAAAAATATATATATATATATATATATATATATATATATATGCCGCTCAACTTGTTTAGTGGTTGGCGTAACTGACAACGGATGGGGAGGACCTGGGTTCGAATCCCGACTTGGGCATGGATGTACTTTCTTTTCCTATGTGTTTCTTGTCCTTTCCTCTGATGATGGATGAATGTAGCCCGCCCTATAAAAACGGGTTTGTGGTGGTGTGACGTGGGTAGTGCTACTCGCCTCCTTGATTTCGTTCACAAGTGCCCACTGGGTAACGATAAATGATTAGCTGTTTCCGGCCTTGTTGGGGCTAAAAAAGGGTTAATCACGCAAGTTCCCGCCATTGGAAATATATATATATATATATATATATATGTATACACACTTCGATGGAAGTTTTTTAATGCTTAGTTCAGCAGCTAAAGCAATTTATTCAAATAACACATTTGTTTTTATGTAATATGTCCTTTTTTATATAGATTGATTTAATTTTTCACTGAATACTTTTATATAAATGAATTACCCAAGGAAAGCATAAACGCAGTTTATTAATTCGATAATTTTGAAAACAAGTAGATTTGCCGGAGAAAATCTGGCAAAATGCTTCCTTAAAAAAAAAAAAAAATCAAGCAATGTTTCAATGCTTAGTAAATATGTGGGTATAATTAACAATGAACTAATCCTATAGGCAAGATAACATTCAAAATCACAAATAGAATTCAAATATTTTTGTTCAAATTCTTACAATTTATGGAACAATAAACCGAATCTTAATACGAAAGTCAGAAATATGAGAAGTATTCATTTAATCAGTTTGCAATCAATTTTAAAAGTAGAAATACTTGAACGAATAGATATGCAATGAACTCGGAGTTTTTATATCCATTACTTTATCAATGTGCTGATGTAAATATTTTGCTACAGAAAAATACTTTTAGCCTTGAAATTTAAAATATGCTTAAATATAACATCGTAGTTTGTAATTTTGTACTTACATAATAATTTATTTTTTAAAAGGCGAAATATTGCGAAGGATAATATATACAAAATGAAGGAGTTGAATGATTGCCACTTTTTGGGACTTAATGACTCAGTATTTTTAAACTGTAGACTTTTCCATGACCTTTACGTTTGCAACTACGAACAAAACTTTTTCTTTTCATTTCCAAATCTTCGCTGTGATGTTATTACTATTTTTATTTATGAAGTTTTAAAACTAATATTTTTTTATTTATATATTTGATCTTTAGATTTAATTCGAAGTCAAAACCATTATAAATATTTTTGAGACTTTTTTCCGATTATATGAATATGATATCATGTTCTTTGCATTTATTTTTCCTTTGATGCTTACGGCTATCTTCCTATATACGTGTATATATATGTATCGGTGATTATCAATGGAAACACTAATTAGAATCAAACTAATAAAGGATTTATAAACAATCCTTTATTAATTTGGTGTAAGATCATCCGTGGCTTGTATGACAGCTTGAAATAGCTTAGGAATAATTCATGCAGTTGCTGAGTAGTATTTAGAAGAATATTGAGCTATTCTTCAAATAGAGATATTGTGAAAGTTCTTGAAGTGATGCAGCTGGAGGATTTTGATTCTGTATTGAAGTCGCTAAAATAAACCATAACAGTTCAATTATATTTAAGTCGACTGCTATATGGGCCAATGTAGATTATTAACTTGATCCCAGTGTTAATCAAACCATGATAGGGCAAGTCCCGATGTATGTATATGTACCTCAACCTAAAATATTCCATCGTCTTCAGGAAACGTGTTTGTAGGATAAGGCTTGGTCCAGGGGAAAATCTTGACATAGCTGTCCAAACCATGACAGATCCACCTTCATGATTAACAATTAGAAGGAAGTAATCACGATCATACTCTTATGTAAATGTCCATCAAACGTACTCCAACTCTGCTGTATTGAAAAGTGTGAGAGACGATTCATGACGTATATTACTTTCTTCTACTTTTTAATCAACCAGATTTTGTGAGTCTGACATTATTATAGACGATGTTCAGCATTAACACCTGTGACAAGGGGCTTAAGAATTGCTGCCATGCCTTAAATAATCTAATTATGAAAATGCTTAATGAAAGTGCCTTCTGACTATAAATATTGACACTGAAGAATCAAGATGCTGAATTCTGCGGTCATATTTGCCACAGTTATTCGCTCTGCAGACATTTCAATCTCCTTTAATACCCGTCTGTCTTTTTCTCCGAGCTTTTGTTTCCGTCTATTATTTTGCTTTGCAGAACTTTTCATGCAGCTCTTTGTGTGTATACTGTCACAACTGTAGTTACCATATTCAATGTTTAGGCGTTTCTAGAAAACGCCTAAGCATTGGGATATTTCGGTCACACTTACTCCATTTAACGGGATCTTGCAATTAAGCCTCTGAAAATCTGTTTGCTTTATTCTTTTGAAAACTAAGACTAACAGAACTTCAATAATGTTACCACATACTAATACAAAAAATACATTTCTATGTATAAAAACTGGTAGCTATTATTATATTACTAATAGCATATATACATACAGGTGAGAGTATTTTTCTAATTTGCCAGCAAAATGTTTTAAAAGACAACTTTAGTAAATTACTTCAATTGTAAATAACTATATGTAAGTTGATTTTATTATAAGAGAAAAACTCAGTGTATTTTAATTTCATTTAAATGCGTTATTTTTGTAAAAAAATGATTTCTATTTAGTTTTATACAGACAAATTATTTAATTTTGATTTTTTATTATAATAAATTCATATATTATTCAATCAATTTTACTTGGAATTTTTACTTTAAAATACTTAATATTAAGTTCAAAAATTTTTCTTTTCATGATAAGTAAGGACAAGTAAATTATTATATGAAAATATGTATTACTTTTAAAGGAAAATGAGAGTTATATATTCATTGATTCTCTTTGAAAATGAATTATTCATTACACTCAAACAAAAACGTGACTGTAGAAATGTATTTCAAATTTTATGGAAATTCTGAGACACATCCTACGGATTTTTAAAAATACGGAATTTTTTAAAGTACATTTTTCTGAAAAGACTCCCATAAAATATTCGGAATTTCAAATATTTTTATCAGATTCTCTGTGGTTGAGAAGAATTCATGCACATGGTGCAAAATTAAAAATAGTGAAATTTATAACATGATGCTTTTAATTTGATATTAACGCGTTCCTGAAAAAAATTTTTAATCCATTTTGCTAAAATCATTTTAAACTATACCTAAATTTAGAACATGTTAGTTAATTAAGAATTGTTATTATTAATTATCATTTACGACTAACCAAGTTAAGAAATAAGCTTGAAAAAGCATTAATTGGGACGGGTTAATAATTCCTCATTAATAAACGAATCTAGAAATAAACGTGAGTAGTAATGTGACAAAATAAAGAAATAAAGTTTGTTACCCAAAAAAATTATTGATTCATCTTGCATGTAACGACAACAGAAATTATTTTCTCCAGGTTTTTTGTTACAAAAATTATAATATTCAAAACTTGATTTATTGCGACAACTTTAGGCCTGGAAGGAAAATATTCTTATTATGGAAAATATTGTGTAAAAACGTTTTAGTTCTAAACTGTGTGTGTCTTGTTTGATTCAGAAGATATTTATCAAATGAATTTTAGACTATTAAAAAAGTTGTTATCGTGATGTTCCGGTTCGGTTGTAACAGAACCAAAATTGACTTAATAGATGGGAACTAATTTGAAAGGCAAATCTTCGAGATAGAATTTGAAAATAAATATCAATAATATTGAATTCTAAAATTTAATCCTATATTTAGGAATGCACTATATTCTCTTTAATAAATGTTATTGATCTTTATTAGTTACCGATGATATTTTTAGTGTGCACCAAATTCTAAAGTCTAATAATATATTTGGCAAAAAAAAATGCGAATTTTTTTTATAAATGCTTTTATTGATGTTTAAAACTTGTCGCTAATGTTTTTACTGCAGATATGATAAAACAAATAACTTCGAATAGAAAAATAAAAAATATTCATTACACAAATTTCAAAGATTTTTAGGGCATTCAAAAGATTTTCTTGACTCATAATGAATCACTTTCATTGTCATTGGGGTTTTAAACTTATGTAAGAATAAATTTAATAGTTATAAAAAAGTTTTATTTAACTTACCTTTGAGTTTAATATCTAGAAAACATTTACGAATTCAACATCATATATTCAGTATATTTATTGTATTTGAACCATTCCATTTAAAATGTAATATGGTTTCAGTTTGGCCACTCTGAGCAAAAACAAAATTTTGTCAACCTTTTATCTATCGAATGAAGCTTAGTCTTCTGTAATGTTTCTACATTGAACAAATGTAAGATTTTACAATGTAAAATACGAGTTTGTAGTCTTAAACTATAGTTAACAATATCTACTTTAACTTTCTAGCAACTTCAACTATAGTTGGTTCCCACCTTGTCATATCCCACAGCTAGCTTTGATGACTCATTTGGAAATTTTGAAAGTAAATATTCCCACGCTCGTTAGTTAAGTTTTTAAATCTCCTTTTTTTTCTTATAACATTTTACATCAATTTTCCTACAAAAATATTAATTTTGTAACAAATTTTTTGAAATTTTATTAAATCTTCTAGGTTTAATTGAAATTATTGTGGTTCTTTGAACACTGAAGCATGTTTTATTTTAAAAGAAACTTTTATCAATAACATATAGATTAATTTTATTGAACCTTAATTACGATCGAATTTTGGAACTTTTACCGTAAAATGAGTATTAATATAAAACCATGATATTTTACAGATTTTTTTTTATTATATTAAAAATTTCGAAAAATATGATATTTTACAGACTTTTTTTATTCTAAATGAAAAATTAAAGCATAAAATTTTAAGAGATAATAAATGCTCTTACGTTCACAGAATCTTGGGTCACTGGTTGATTCCATGAGGATTTCACCTGACTTCTTTGCAAAGTTTGGATTTCCAAATTCAATTCTTCTCGCAGAACACTTTCTAAATCACATTTTTTCCCAAGCTCCCTAATTTCAGACTGAAATGAAATATAAAAACTTATGTTTCAAACTTTTTATGTTGACTTGTAAATAATAACTATGTTTATTTGTGTGTGTGTTAGTTAAAATGCATTATAATATTTTCCCAAAAAAGTGAACATTTATAGTTGAAAAAATTTTTCTAACATGTATGAAAATAGTACTTATTAAAAATTATAAAATTAATTACATATATATCATTAGTACTGATTTTAAGGTAGAAAAAGTGATGAATAATAATATTTCTGAATTTTTCGACGATTTTTTGATAAAAATTCTTCAAATATTCTTCCTTTACATAAAACATTGCTAACTTATTTACATTTAGATATGCTAATATAAATTCAGAAAATAAAAATTACTTTTGAACTTTAACTTTTGAAAAATAATAATAAGCAATTTTAAAAATTAACTTTGACCTATATGTACAAAAACATGTGTGTGATTGTGCATGTTCATAAATGCATGCATCTTGTTTCATTTTCATTTTTTTTAAATTAAAGAAAATGATGCCGAAAGTTTTTTTAAGAGTTGTTGTCAAAGATATCTAACTTTAAGCTAGTTCAACTTACGTAAATATTGTGCGAGAAGTTAATATACACACATATTATACCAATTGGAATGCATAAACTGTTATAAACACCAACATATACACACTAATAAATATCCTTATCTAATTATATTTATTTTAAAATAAAAGCAATTGTTATAACACAAAAGAACTGTATAATAATAATAACAAAATTATTACTCAATAGCAATGCTCATTTTATGGAGATCTTTTGATCTCCATCAATTATACGAATTTATGGATGAATTAGATGAATTTATGATGATTTTATTATTGAATTATTGATGAGATGATTACGATTATTAATTAAATGAATTTATTATTAAATTAGATGATTTATGGAGATCTAATTAAATTTAATCGCATTGTTTTTATTGAAAACGTTTGCGTATAGGAACTTAAATTGGGAACAATAACAATTCTCCATAACTTTGTGTATGAAAATTTTTGCCTGCGTTTTTTATTAATAGTATATTTTAATTTCAATGTAATTTATTTATTTATTTATTTATTATTATTCTTTTTTTTTTTTTTTTTTTTTGCTTTTTTTAATAAATGACATTGTATATAAGGAAAATGGTGCGTATTTTTTGGAATAATAAATTACACTGCAAAAAATAAAAGTATTCAAATCAGATATGAGACAAAAAAATTTTTAATCATATTTTAAGAAAATTAAGTGAAGAAAAAGCCCTGCTTACTATTATCATGGTATGAAAAGAAAATTAATAACACGTGAAAAATAAAGCTAAATCTACATAACAAGTATGCCTATCTTCACGATGCTTAATGAAAGGAAAATTTAAACATTTACAAGTATTTATTATGATAATGAGATTCAGTAGTTTCTTTATTATGGATAACTCTCGCAGAGACTTTAAAAACATTTGTGTGATTAAAAATATCTATTTAACACATCAATATTAGGCTTTTGATTTTTTTAAATTATTGCTTTCAAGAATTAAAATGGTGGTAACCGAATTTTTTATGGTAATGACAAAAATTAATTATGACATTTTATAGAATATATTGTTTTGAAAGGTTTGGGAAAACTTAATTTAGTGAAAAATGTTGTAAAAAGTTTTATAAAAAGGGGTTGAACCACTTAAAATAGTTTAATCGGGGGAAAAAAGAGTGAAATTTGCCTCCAAGACAGAAAAACTTTTTTACCTCCAGGCTTTGAATGGTTTCCATCGCTTTCTGCTTTTCTGCTTCATTGGATATTGTTTTGATTTCTTCTTGTTTTGCCTGAAGTTCTGTTGCCGCCGCCAATTTCTGTTGCTCCAACTTTTTGCGCCTCTCGTCTGCATCGCGAATTTGCTGTAAAATATGTGAAATTGAAGTGTAAGCTCACATTTATGCAAAAATATAACTTAATTAAAACAATTACACCGAAAAGCTATAGCATGTGTTAATAAGATTGTACGAAACGTACCAATATGCTATGCATAAATGTACTATATCATCAAAATTATTCTAATTGGACAGGAGTCAAAATGTTTGGTCAAACATAAAAGTATGACTCAAGGCATATTCGTATATATTTTGCATTTGACCATTTTGAATTAAACAAGTGCAAAAATTATTGAAAAATAAATCATAAATAGTACATGTGATTTGAAAGAAAGTAAAAGTAAATTAAAAATATTATAATTTTTAAGCTATATATTTGAAAATGTTTTATTTTGATAACGCAGATTTTATATGCTTCCTTACGTTAAAATAAATTTCAAAAATATGTAATTGAAAGAAGAAAGGTTATTTTACTATATATTATAAGTAAGTAAAACAAGTATAAGGTGACATTATTACTTTTACAAAAGAGAAAAGCATGACAAAAATTAAACGAAAATATAGTGCCATTACCAATTTTACGAAAAAAAAGGATAAATGAAACAATCTTCTTTCGAATTGAAACAGTGCTTAGTATATATTAGATTCTTTAGAATATATTTACAGATTTATTTTTTTATACTTGTTGTATATATATATATATATATATATATATATATATATATATATATATATGTATGTATGTATGTATGTATGTATGTATGTATATTTGTGTGTATTCATGCATGTATATATATTACACATTAAACAGTAAAGTTTCACAATATTGAGGATATTGAATGAATATAAAACAATTTACAAATTTGAAGAATTCTGAATCCTTCAAATATTTTTAGATAATAAAATATTGATCACTATATTGTCTACATATTCCTGATTTTTTATGAGATTTGATTATTTTTGTAAGTTTTACGACTTCTTCGACTTCTTTGATTTAAGGAAGAAATAAATGATGTTCTAGCTTTTTCATGCATAAGGAACAAGAAATTATTACTTAGATAAGTTCATATTTGATTAAATTCTAAACATACATTGGTTTATATTTAAAATATATTTCTTCTTTTTTTAGACAAGTTTTGAAATATTAGTCCTAAAATTGGTTGAAACTTTACTGGACATAGAGGAAAAAACTTAACACTTTTTTCTCTTAATTTCTAAAACGGAAGCTTATATATAATTATTTAAATGCATAATGTTTGCCTTAAAATATGGAGACTTTTACTTGGTTCATGCAAATATTTGATCCAATTACAAATTGCTTTCCAATTTTATAGGGTAGTTAAAGTGCAATTGTTATTTTTAATTAATCTTCTTGTTATACTAAACTTGTTGCCCACTACTTGCCAAAGCTTCACTGGAAATATACTGTTAAGTCAAATATACTGTTAACTTACAAAAATTTCAGAAATATTCGTCAAATTTTTTCCTGCATAAGAAAATTACTAAACATAAAAGCATGCAAATGATTTTGTTAAGTAATGTTTATTAGGTTATCACAAATGAATTATACAGTCTTCTCATACTTTTGTGATCCCCCACAATATTTCGTAACTAATTTTTTTTTTTTTTTTTTTTTTTTTTTAAAATTTTGCTTATAATAAAAAATAATTTTCTTATTATACCTTAATAACGAAATATTGTTTTACTTCTGTTACAAAATTACTTTCGTTATTTTGTAAAATATTAAATATTGTTTTACAAAATAAAGAAATTAATATAATTATTTTCCTCTGATCTCTAAAAAGATGATAGTTAGCTATTAAAAAGTTCATGCATAAAGATTTATAACTCATTGTTACCTTAATATTTAAACTTGCTTAAAATTTTAAATTTTATATTTTAATAATATCTTATCTTAAAATTATATTTAAGATTTATTATATTTAAGAAACAATATTTAATATTTTGAAATATTAAGTCTGATTCATATTGACAACACAAAAACTATCAAATTTCTAGTTTCATATTTTTATGTTCATTATACTAACTTTTTGTGATCTCAGTTTTATAACTCCTTGTATTTCACATATGTTAGTAATTTCAAGAAGTACGTGATGGTTGAAGCGTTCGACAACCGTACGGTGCAATTCTAAAATGGTAGGGCGAGGAACTTTATGGTTGTTTCAAACTATGCTTCTTAAAAAAAATCCTATTCTTAAATTTTCCTATTTTTCTTAGTTTTCGTAAACATTCCTTTCCTTAGGTTAAAAGCTACTCAAATTTATGTATCGGTTGTAAAATATTTTTTTAACTTTGTACTCACATTGTTTAAAATAAACGTTTCGACTTTATTCATGAGCATAATTTTATACATTTTTCACTAAAATACATGTCTTAGTGATGAATTAAACAACTAATCATTTAAAGCTGATTCCCTTACAACCTAATTGTTTTCCGGATGTAAGGTTTATCGCTCAACATTTTATCTCCTTTTCTAGATAATTTTTTTTATTTTATCATATTTTTTGATAAAATAAAAATGCTACTTCTTATTTTATCAAGAAAATGTGATAAAATATTTCATTTAGAAAATATGCTAAAAAATTATTATGCATGCATAATAATTGTCTATTTCAAAGATTGTATTAGAAAGATGTATTGCACTTTGTATTTTTTAAGATTATGAAGTGTTATCAGGCACTTGTCAAAGGTTTATTTGATAACCACTTTAAGATATCAAGAAGTAACCTTGCATTGAAACTAATCGAAACTGAACAAGATAGATTAACTTCAAAAAAAAAATGCTTAGACATTTTGTTATTTTCTAGTTTTCAATAAATGCTTGTCCTCAATAAAAAACATTCAGCCTTTTTTTTTTGGTGGTTTCAGAAGTGATTTATAAGCCAATTTAGCCTGGTGCATAAAACTTTATATAAGAATACAAATGTGGTCTTTTTACCTCTAAGTAAGTACACAATGTATTTCAACGCACGCGCAATCAGACACACATATTTGTATATATATATATATATAATTTTCGTTTCTAAAATTATTAAAAAAAATTCACGTTCATGATATTTTAATATGAATTTGGAAAAAAAATCTAAACATTTTTCCAAAGGATTTATGATTTGTTTTATATGAATGTTAAAAGGAATATATACTCTTTAGTAAAAACTCAAAATGGCAAGAAGAATGTGATTGTTTTGAATGTGAAATTAAATATGTATGCAGCTCATGCATAGATAATGGAAGGATAAACAAAATCAAGGATATAGCGCCCAATATCTGCTCAGATTACAGCTTGAATGTTCAAATCAGTAGTAAGTGGAAGAAGCGCGGCGGCGATACATGCTTTATACCCCTCGGTAAAGAGTGATAAAAACTACTAATATCATCTTGTCATTCATTCTGCGTGAGATTCACATGTTGTTGCTCCAAATCTGTATATTTTGGGTTGCCCAAATCTTGCACGCTGCCATGTCCTAAACATATTCAATTGGGGAAAAGTCTAGTGAACTTTCTAGTGATGGAAGAGTATTAACGATGGCAGTCCAGAGCTATGTTAGCGTCATATGGCCTGGCATTATCTTGTCGGAAACTGTCCCCTACTGGCATGGCATATAGATGAATGCAACATGTCACATGATGGTATCAATATATCATTGAGCTGTTAAAATGTATAGAGGTGATTAGAGATGACCCGCTGTCGTATGAGATAACACCCCACATAATTACGCCAGGAGTTATGAATTTATGATTTTGTAAAACAAAGACTAATTGAGACCGCTGACTCCGTCCTCTCCAGAAACGAATATGATGTTATCTGCTTCAAGAGTAAAGCGAGATTCATAGCTGAACACAATACGCTGCCAATAAGCCACACCTCAGAAAAGAGCAGTGAAATAGTGGAAGTGACCACGGTACGTTAAATACGGCTTCAGTACGTTGAATAATAGGCAATGATACCCTTGGAACAGTTCGGGTTTTTTTAAAAATCATTCGATCTTGCATCGAATTTGTTTACTTTTCGTCCAGAGTTTTCCTCTTGTTGATAAATCCCACGCAGCAACCATTGCTGCATGCAGTTTTTCGCATCTGTGTCTGTACTTTGCAGGTACGACACATCACTAGTTTTGAACAACCAGCTTCACGCATTCCAACATTGCAACCATGTTTAAAGTCTTTCAGTTGACTTTAAGTTTTTCGAAACACATTTTTTTACTGGTTTTATACTTTGTGAGTAGCTCAGCGAAAAATCGCGCTACGACCGCAATTCATACTCCCATTACATACATACAAATATTGTTCTTGAAATTTACGCCTCCCGGAAGTTCAAAAACTGCTTAAGCCAGTATTATTTAAATTATAATAAAATTATTTGGAAAAAGTAGTATAAAATGTACATCTAAATCCTTTTAAGTATTTATATTATTGTAAAAAATTAATTTTTTGAGAAATTGATCCATGATACATTTTAATTTTATGTAACCAATGCTGTATTGGTAATTATGTGTCATATGTAGCGCACCCCCCCCCTCCGAAAGGAAAGCTTATAAAAATAAACACATCTTGAAAATGTAATCATAATCGAACAGATTTGTCTTAGTGTTTCGATTTTATTTGCAAATAAGCGAACATTATATAAACTAGGAAATCTATAATATACTCATTAAAAAGTAAAATCTGATTTATTTGATTCATTAAAATTTCATCAAATTGTAAAATTCAAATATACGAACTATGTGTGCTGAATTTTCCTAACATTTTCGATGACAAATTAATTACTTTGGTTGGTATTTTGATAAGAAATTTTAAAAATACCTAATTATATTTTGTATCATACTTTGATCTTCTAAAAACCAATATTGTTACATATTTGAAAGCATATAAAAATTTAATTATTTTTACAGCGGACAAATATATAGATATTTAAAAGAGAAACTAAGCTTCTGTAATAATAATCGGCGTCACATACAAAAATAATTATTAAATATGAACCTACATTTATGTTTAATTTTAAAAATAAATTTAATTATTTATAAAACGCGAAAAAATATGCATTCTTAAAAAATAAATTCAGTTGAGTTAATAACTTGCTGTACAAAAATGACAGCTAAATCTAATTTTCATAAATTTAATTATTTTTATAACGAAAAAATTTATTTTCTTAAAGAAATTCACCTCATATATTAATAATTTATATGAAAATAATAAATCTAAAGGGGAGAAATACATATTAAACTAAAAATTCTATTTCTATTTTATCAAGGTTTTGACTGTTAGGTTCTGTGATATATATATATATATATATATATATATATATATATATATATATATATATATGTATGTATGTATGTATGTATGTATGTGGGTGGGTGTGATTTAGTTAAAGAACACATAAAATTTGAAATATTCTACAAAATTAAAAAAAATATGTAAAATGTATAATGTAAAAACATATTAATAAACGAAAGGAGGGTTAAATTTTGTTTCTTATGATAGCAACCTCTTGAGCATGAAAAAAAAAATTGACAAGATTATTTGAAAATTGATTTTGAAAATGTCAACTTTGAAAACTGATGAAAAAATGTCTTATTAAACTAGTATAAACTTCTGAATTAATATTACATCAATTTAATTTTGTTGTTTCAGAATTTTTTTTTTTTTTTTTTTTTTTTTTTTTTTTTTTT
>JAPDSC010149498.1:581605-611801 GCA_026290005.1 Latrodectus geometricus
TTTTTTTTTTTTTTTTTTTTTTTTTTTTTTTTTTTTTGCAATGGAAATTTGCTATTGATTTAAGTCCCTTACATTCATAAGAATTGCTGATCCACTTACATTTTATTGATATTTTAAAAATTTTTAGAAAAAAACTTTTTTTAATAACCTTATGTATCGTGTTGTTCGGAAGGTTATTTCGATTTTTACGAAAACGAAAAAGGTATAGCGAGTAAATATTTTATTGAATTGTATATTGTCAATTCTAGTCCAATACCTTTTACCATCTTTCTGGTCTCGTAGCATGATTTCATACTCATAAAATGGTTGATTTTCACTAGCAAAAAACTGATTCAGATGGAAAAAACGAACTGACTTTCCGAACAACCCAATATAATAAAAAATTTAATATTTGGAACATTATATAGGCTTAGAAATTATCTGAGCTAAATATTACGAAAATATAAATGAATGAGAATATTTGTGAATCTCTTTACAAGAAATTGACTATTTTTTTTAATGTTTTTTAAGATTATACGTGTCACAAAATATTTTTTTATAAAAATAAAACGTAAATAAATTTTTTTTATTAATAAAATGTTTGTAAACTTAACTATAAAAACATCTTGTCCTATACATTATTAATTAAAATGTTTGTAGAAATTATTTATACCTTATTCCAATGTCTGGCATAGAAACTGATTTTTAAAGGCTTACATCTATAAGATTGATTCTAAAAACTGATTCAGTAGATTTACATTGAATTAGTATAAACTTGCAAAGTCAATCTGAAACCAATTAAAAACCTAAAATTTTATAATATGTAATTTAAATTGAGAGAATCATAATAATCAGTCAAAAATGTTATCATAATCTATTATGATATCACATTCTTTTAACTAATTTTAAAAATTTCCTCAAAGCATGATAAATTTTGATTTTTATCCCGTCACATGCATATCTAACATTTCTATTTGATATCATAAGACAAAGAGGAAACAAACTTTATTAAACAGCAATTTAATGGCTTACAACACGCGCGTGTTAATAATATTATCTCATCGTTGGAGAGACAATGAACCTATTCCTCAAATCCAATTTTCATAGATAACATTGAAATGAATTCAGTAAATATTTAACTTTGATTAATGAAAAGATAAAAAAAATTCATAATTCATTTTTATGACAAACTTTAAGCTCTTTATTTCGTCATAAAATTTATTTATTGTTTTGAAATACCAGAATATTCTTTTCCATTGATGATTTCAAACCATATTCTGAATCAGTAATCTTTTTGTATAAATTTTAGCAAATTCCGGATTGTGTAACCAATTAAAAATCTAAAATTTGATTTTAGTGAATTTAAAGTTTAATGTGTAAAAATCTTAACAAAACCTTAAAATTTTTACTATTATAAGTGTTATAGTATTTCCAAAGAGAAGATATATTTTGTTGAAATTACTATTATAAATATTTTAAATAAAATGCATTGTCTTTGGTAGAGCTTAAAACTTTTTTAAACCTTCAATTTAAAATAAATGTTATTTATTAGAAATCCGGAATACAATCTTCAATATTTTGAAAGAATTTAATCTTAAATTAGTCTGTAAAAATTTGTTAAATATATCATCTACAGATTTTTAGATTATTGAGAAAAAATGAGAGAATTTTTCGTGAAAAAAATGCTCTTTCATTATTAATGTCTCGACAATATTTTTGTAAGAATGTAACCATCTGCAAAAATTATAATTAAATTTCCGTGACACTGACATTAAAATTATGTATTAGGTAATCTTTTTTTATGACATACATCAAGCTGTTTTAATTAATTACATATTAATCTGATCAAATATGATTTATGCGTCATAGGAAAATGGAACAAATTTTTTCACGTAAGTGTAAGTCTAGATTTCTTAGTGACAAATTACTCCTAAATGATTCTTAATTTAAATAATCGCTGTATAATATTTTTTTCTGTTACTATGAATAGTTAATTCAATTTAAATTGTAAAAGTGAATATTTATACAAATTAAAAATTTTCACTGTTAATTTTAAAGATTTTCTTGTAAAAATTCCCAGTTAGAAAAAAAATTACCATTTCTTAGAATAAAAATAATAATTTCATTTTTCAGAAATTTATACCATCTAATATTAGAGTTGTAAATTAATATTGAAAAATTTACTGCTTGCTTAATGACGTCATATAATAAAACTGTGGCTGTAAAAAATTAACAGTCGCATGATTATTATAACAAATTAACAGGCACTATAAAATATTGAAACAGATAAAAATTAACATTTTATATATACATATACTCCTGAAGCAATACCCATCAACCCCAAAATCATTGCCAACAAAAAATATTATCATATATGCTTACTAACCATATACAGAATGCAACAAAGTGCAATAAATTCGTACATTTGCATCATCTCCAAAATATACTCTATTTGTTCTCCGTTTATCTGTGACTTTACAAAGTAGGTTCTGGTTTAATTAGCTTCGTGAGCAAAAGATGATCATTTAGGGAAAACCAAACCATCTTTTTGTTCATTGTTGAAAACATGAAAGCATTTAAAGTGACGTGTTTCGAACATGGCGTGCTTTTCTGTCTTTAAGGTCTGACAGTCTTGTGATGGGATCACGATGATGTTTCTGAATAGTTTTTTTTATGCCAGAAAAAATTCACATACCCTTCACCTCTATGTCGCCTGGAATTTTGATGTCACATTTGTGAGATATAGGCTATAGAGATAGCTTCAAGTATCTTATTTTATTTGGGGCAACTATAATTTTATTCGTTTCGTTTATCCATTAATTTAAGTTTGATTAATGCTAAAGTAATCTTTTGGTTGGTGCATATTTTTAATTTAGAAAACCTGTGAGCTTAAATTGATTAATATTTGTGTTTCAAAATTTTGATTTTTAAATCTGTATTATCTTTTGCGCGGATTTTAACTTTAAAATGAATTGGGTATTCAAATCAAGAAATAAATTAAAAAACAGCAAATAATGCAATTATATCTATAGTCCATTTTTAGTTGCATGCTAACCACGCACATTGTGAAAAGTGTTTTTGATAATTTCATTTCAAAATGCTAAAATATTAACTAATATAAAATAAAGAGATTACATGACTTTCAGAAGTTACTTTAGCTTTAAAAGTAAGGACTTTTCATTTCAAAATTTCTAGCTTAATTTGCAGTACGAAATCAATTATGTAGGAATTATATCATACAGAATAAAATGAGTTATTACTTCAACACAAAATACTTATTCAAAATCCCATTAAAATATATATATATATATTTTTTGATAATTTATTTTCATAGAATGTTCTGTAATCAATGAGGAAAAAGATAACAAGAACTTTTTATCTGACATAGAATATTATCTTATCTAGGTAAGAGACTATTATCTAGTTATTTTCCGCTCTAAATTATTTTTAGACAAGATTTAAAAATCACGATAAAAGTATCATTGTTCAAAAAATTGATAATAAACTTATTAGATATGATTCTGTGATACTAAAAATATGAATTGTAAGCTTTCAGATAAAGCAATAAGCAATTTTTGTTTCTTGATGCACTTTGACCATAAATTTTCAATTTAGGTAATAACATAATAATGTTCCACCATATTACTGTTTAACATATTTTTTTAGCAGAGCAAGCTTTTTTTCATTCGCTGTAACAAGCGGATTTTTTTTTTTTTTTTCAGAAACTTGCATAGAAAAATGACACTTTACAAAGAAAAATATGAGAACTTAAAAGATTTCAGTAGAAACTTGTTTAGCGATTTCCTTTCATTGCTCGTGAAAGGAAAAGAGCGTGTAAACGAACCATTTAATCCATGAGTATTTCATCTTTTCGAAGGTCAAATAGGTCATTAGTAAAAGGAAGTGAGTCAAGTTGTTGAATTCTACAGTCAGCTGGTTCTGAAGGGTTTTACATAAAAATAATATGGAAGCTGTTCAAATAATCCAAATATGATAGTGTTATCCGTAAGAATAATTTTCCTGATTTGGAATTCCTTAGTTGCTTTAGAGTAAAGCTTAGCATTCATTATCTATTATAAAGTTTTGCATCTATTTGTCTAGTTCATTGATAATGATGAAAAATATGTGTAATTAGTCTGATTTTATGAAGAAACTAAAAAATTACAAGAGTTTTCTAATATTTAACAAAATTTTTCATATCATTAAATTTTACAATATTATTACATCAATCCGTAGTGCTGTAAATTCTAGCATTTAATCATTAATTCCTCGTCAGACAGGGACTACATGCAAAATACTGTGGTGTTTTATGTGAAAAATTCTTGTTGCTTTGTAGATTAAAATATAATATTATAAATTAATTAATAATTCAAAATTTTAAAAAAATTAATTATTTCTTAGATGCTTTTTTTTATATAAAATAACAATTTTTTGTGGTTCCAGTAATTTTTCTCAAAAAAAAAATTTATTAAAATTTCAATAAATTCGATGACTGTTAATTGAAGTTTCGAATTGAAGATTTGAAAAGACATCAAGATTCAAATTTACCAATCTCAAACCTCCCTACTGATTTGACGATTCCCGATCGAAAGTCACATCTTGAATGAATTTTTAATTGAGTTTTTTTCGGATACTAATTATTAATACATATTCGAATTACGTATTACATACGGAAATTAGCTTCTATAAAAATATCTTTAACTTTAATTGAAAATTAAAAGTGAGGAAAAATATGGTTTTAAGTTTAAAATCTGTACTATTTTACATTAACATTAATATATGTAACAAATATATTTTTTAAGCATTAATATAAATAAAGCGATATAGTAAAACTTATGGAATATGGAAATACTAAGAAAATGCTAATTCCTTGGAAATTTAACTACTTAAAATTGACTTATTTGAAACTTATTTTTTTAAAATATTATTGACTAAGAATTGCAAAAGAGTTATATTTGAGAAAAAGAAGTAACATTAAAAATTATTTCTATTTTATTTATAGTTTTATTGGGTTTTTTAATTTGTTTATAAATAAAGTATATATAAAGTATATTTCCTTAGTATACTCCAATAAGTTTAAAACATATTCTTTATCGATAGTATATGGTTTATTTATTTATGGAAAATATCGTTAATTAATTATAATTGTTTATTATGATGTTAAGAATTCTTGATACCACTTTATTAATAAAATTAATCATGTTTATTTATTCAATTAAATTCTCGATAGTACTCATATAAAACTGAATCGATAGATTTGCTACTTTTTTTCATAAAAATTTCTTTAGTAAAAAAAATATCATAATTTTTCAGCAATTTACTAAAAGGAAAAATTAATATGGCATTAAAAATTATTTAGTAAGTTACATCATTGTTTTCTAAACATTGAAATTGATATTTCGTGAAATGATTTTTTTTAAAAGAATACGATTGATATATTCAAACTTATGTTTTTTTAGATTTTGCTAAAACAAGTTTAAATTTAATTAGTGGAAATGTGTAAATATAATGTTTTCACAATGGAGCAAACTTCATAATACTTTTAATTCAATTATTTTTAATTATTTTCAGACGTGTTTCCGTATTTTCAAAGTTTTCTCCTATATCCAATAGATGGCGCCACATCATCACTGTAGAAGAATGTCATGCTGTGGGGAAATGCGTTAAAAATGTGTTGAATATTTCAATCAAGAAAAAGTTTAACATTTTCTAATTAAAACTATTCTTTTGTTTAATTCTTAGTAAAATTAATTGTTTGGGATAGATAAAAAAAAGTGTTTAGTTTGGAGAAAAATTCCAAATATCTAACAGCATAAATAATATATCCTAAATCTCTTATTATTTATTGTAAAAAACCAGAAATTAATTAATGAAATAAAATTTAAAACTTTTTTTAACCCTTTAAAAATTAATTGCGCAGGAGTAATTTGTACAGTTAATTTTAAAATAATATATTTCATTTTTAATAATATCATAATCTTTAAAATAATATAAAGATATATTAATTTTAATGTACTATATTTCATTTTTAATTAATGTTTCCTCTGAGGTTACGACAACTAAAATAAACTTTTTATTGAATAAGTTAGGAATATGTCAATGCATTTACTATCAATAATTTTTTACAAAATTTATGAACAAAATATTTTTAACAAAATTAACAAATTAATAATTTCAAACAAAATTGAATATAATAATCTTTTAAAATAATATAAAGATATATTAATTTTAATATGCTATATTTCATTTTTAATTAATGTTTCCTATGAGGAGACGACCACTAAAATAAACTTTTTATTAAAAAGTTAGGAATATGTCAATGCATTTACAATTTTTATAAATAAGAAAAATGAGATATTAAGACAGAATTAAATGACATATTATTATTTAATATATAAATAATATAATTTAAAATTTTTCTGAAGACTAAAATGGTGATTGCAGATTTTAACTCATTTACAAATTTATTAATGTGTTGAATTTTATTTTTTTTTTTTCATTAAAAAAGTATATATGACTCAAAATGTACTATTCTAAAATATACTGAAGGTCTATTTAAAATTTGCAGAGGTTATTTATTCCTGAAAACAAATTAATTCTAACTATATTCGCGCTCATATAGAATACAAAGTTTTCTTTTTCTTAAAGCATGAATAATATATTATAGGAATTTATCGAGTAAACAGAATTTTTTATTATCATTTCCGATTACTTTGAACACTACTTCAAAGTATCTAAAAAGAAGTAAATTAGTAACGGTGCAACAAATAGAATGAATTATTTCGACATTTAACGTACTCTCTCTCTCTCTACTCTCTCTTTCTTTCTCTCACTTTCTCTCTCTCTAAAAATTATATGTAATTGGTTTTAAGATTTTTAAAAATATTTGAATACTTTTGCTTTACTGCTTAATTATGAAAGAAAATTATTTTAAAATGCAGTCCTCTCTTTCTCACTATATATATATATATATATATATATATATAAAATTTAAATTTATCATTGCATTATATTATTGTATGCGAGGAAAATTATTATTTTTATTATTATTTGCTTAGAAAAATAGGAAGAGAGAAAATGTTGTTTCACACCTCTTTTTTTAATTACTACTAGATAGTAAATTAGAAAATAAATCTTAAGCTAAAATACTACCCATTTCATATTATATTAGAGAAATATTTTTCATAAGAAAAAAAAAATTTCTTAAGCTAAAATACTACTCATTTTATGATATATAAGAGAAATATTTTTCACAAAAATAAATTTCTTAAGATGAAATTCTACTCATTTTATATTATATAAGAGAAACATTTTTATTATTATGAATAAGAATCAGGCATATTTCCAACTAATAAACATCTTTAGACATTATAATGAGTAAAAATACAATTAAAATTTTTAACCTAATTTTAATGAAAGTAGTTGCCACTATGGCACAATAAAAGAAGAAAACACTGTTAGTTGAAAGGGAATTTAAATATGATTAAAATATTTGAAAATTTTTTCGTTATATTGACGTTATGACATTGTAATATGTTTACGATTATTTCAAAATAAAGATAATCCCGAAATGGGAAAAAGTGTAGAAAACAAATTAGCTTTCTAATTGTTTACATGTTTCATAAAATTTTATTGATCTTTTAAATTAATATTTTCATTATTACTAGTTTTGTTTTATTGCTTACATTTTATTCATTACAACTCAATCTCTCAAATAGAATTTTCCTTAAGGATCAAATTAAAGTTAGAATTGCAACAAATGAAAGCACATAAAAGTATTACTCATGCTTTAATGTATACGCTGAAATTCTGAATAGCATTTTAAAAATGTTATTTGATTGAAATCTCTTGTTACCATTGAAATCTTAATTTGCTTTTCGAGATGAATTAATTTTCGATTTCTATTAAAGTTGATGAAATAAATGGAATAACGTATAGGTAAAGTTTCTCCCTTTCAATTTCATTTCGTTTCTCTCTTTCAATTTAATTTAGTTTTCCTTTCATTTAAAATACTATTAATTTAGTTAAGTCATCTGAAAATTGGCTTCACAATTTTGAATTTTATTTTATTAATGAGAAATTTTAGCTTGGCATTTCAATAATACTAATTATATACTTTTTTTAAAAAAAATATATAAAGAAACATTTTTGATGTTGAAACTCAAAATTATATGTATACATTGTACAATCTCTTAAAAGCACCAAAGTTCTGACTGATTGCATACATAAAATATAATTATAAAATTTTAAGTATTTTATAAAAAAATTAGTGTATACTCAACTAATTAAAGTAAACATTTATTCAATTAGATTTTAATGAAATTAAATTTGTCATTTTTTTTCAAATTAATTCTATTTTATTAAATTATATTTAGTTTGATAAATGTTTGATTTGTATTCATTTTCTTAAGGTTACATTAAAAAGATATCGTTATTGATATATACTTTAAGATTAAAAGTCTTATCTGTTGCTTAGTTAAATAGAGTTAACTTTAAATCTAGGTTTGCTTTATTTTTAAAAGTTTAAATTATTTAAAAGGCATAAATAATAAATCATATATGCGTATTAAAGATGGTTAATGTGATAATTGAAATCTTTAAATATGGATTTCGTATACTCATTAACTTAGCAGTAAATAACTAAAACTGTTGTCATACTTCAAAGGGATAATGAAATTAGGGTAGATGAAAATATATTTCTCCCAAAAATACTATTAAATTCTTAAACTAATGGGTTGTTATAATGGCGTCGTTTTATAAGCCATTGCATATTTATAACTAGAAAAACTTAATTATAACTTCTGGCTGATTTAATAAACTAGGCTTTGAATACCAGCCACATAATAAATAGATGATGAAACCATAGAAAGAAACTCCTTTCTCGAATGTAGGAAAACATGTTTACATCAATGACGATGCCAGCAGTAATTATTTCTCAATGAATTCCTCTCTGAGCATTTCACTTAGAGGAATTCTGTGCATTCATATCAAATGAGTCTCTTTAACTGGGAATTCAGGAATCAATTGGTACATCAAAACAAACCATAATTGATATAAATGCTTGCGTTTAGTTATCGAATTTCATATTAAAGATAAATTAGTTTAGTAGATATATTTGGATATAGCTAAAACTCGATTATTCTTGTTGTGATAGTATATTAAATTTTTGCGTACATCATAAATCATATTAACGAGGAATTAATTAAACTATGAAATGTAAATATTGTTGTATGAATTCTGGCATTGTTTTAAATTATTTAAGAAAGATAATCCACACTATCAAAATAACTGAAAAAAAAGTCCTAAAATGTGCCCTATATAAAATTTTATTGTTTTATACACAAATATTTTTTCATTTATTAAATAAATAACTTCCTTAAAATTAACATAAACTTTTAAGCTTGAAAATTTTATTTTAATAAAATAACTGCTAATAATAGAGATTTAGATGAGAAGAGAATATGGGAGTATATAACCATAATTATACTGCATGACTCCTTTTTGTTACCAATCCAATCCTAAGGAACTGTTAGTTTTATGTGTCTTTTCACCTTTGATGAACTCTAAAGCTGTTTCATTAATACCATGATTGTAACAAGAATAGGCAATTCTCTTGCTTCGCCACACACTTTCACGCCCTAAATGAGAACACTGACGCAGAGAAATAAATCCTGATCGCTCTTTTATGTAAATGGACACTTAGTTAGGGTCAGCCGTTTTACAAGACAAAAGACTTTTTATATTCATTTCTTTGAAGAAGCATTATCAGACGTCTTGATGAGTCTGGAAACACTTACCTAAAGTCCTAATATGCTTAAATTAATCCACGTATATGCTATAAAACAAACGAGTATTTTCTTCCTCCATGATTCTATGTGTTTCACTTTTAAACATTTAAGTTTATAGTATATAATAGTTTATTCGGAATTTTAAATACAATTTTAATATGAAGTTAAGAAATTAATAAATAATTAAATTCATTGATATTGTTAAAATAAAAAAATTATTCTGAACATAAGTATTTTACAAAGTTTATAAAATACTTTATCGTGTTTTATTGGATGAATCAATATGTAGCCAAGAATGTAATTTTATGCTAATTAAACTTACGTTAGTATATATGATACATATATAGCAGACATAATAACTTTAATGATTTCAAACTAATAATTTTAGATATTCCACTGATATAAATTAAGAGAATTTTAGAAATTTGAAATGTATATTTTTATGAGATCCTGCTTCCAAATTTGAGGAAATGTGTAAATCGGAATAAATTTACATATTTCAAATTTATATTGCTATGGTATTTTTATTATACTACATTAGATGTGTGTGCATCAAACTACTTTTACTGAGATATTCTAAACATCGAAACATAATTACATTGCAATTATAAACAAAGTTAAACATGTTGGAATATTAAATGAAGGCAGCAAAGGCTTAATCTAATCTATTCATGCAAGTACATCTTAGATAAAAACATAAATTAGAAATTTTGAGAATTCAAAGTTTTCTACGCTATTAAATTGTTAGAGCAAAATTTTGAAAATGCCACTCAGGATAGCATACATAAAAATAATACATAAACATGTTTGTCAAACATGCATTTCTTTCAAAAATCATAATTTTAAGCATGTGTAGAAATCTCAAACATTTTTAATTATATGTAAAATATACTCTCAATCCCTTATATGCAATAAAATTCATGCATTTTGCTTCATAACCAATTGCATATAAATGTTGTTATTTATAAAACATTTTGTTAAATTTCTGCCTAATGAGGAATTTACTTCAGAACTACTTGCATTAATTATTAACAGTATGAGACAACAGTATAACAAGTGCTTATACTTATAAATCATATTTTGTTTTCATATATGACACTGTTCTGAGAGATAATATTGTAAATAATGATTGGTATTTATATGTTACTTATTATTTTCTTCAGTTCACCATGAGATTTTTTTGTTGATATATATATATATATATATATATATATATATATGTATGTATTGTAATTAGGCTGTTGCAACTTTCGTCAATATTTCTTTATCAACTTCTCTTATACGCCGCATAAAATGTTCACGATTAATTGTTGGCAACTTTTTGGGATATATTTCTGATTAAAAAATAACGAAAAATGTTTTCGACTCTGAAAAGAGAAAAAAAACACATTACCATGAATATTCTTGATTGCCTTTGGTATAGAACTCAAGACAATAAATGTTTAAAACCGAATAATAACCACAACTTCCACTTGTTGATAAGTTTTGTAGAAAAAATTTATTGATGTAAATATTAGTAGGATAAACGTTTTCAGAATGAAAATTTATCTTTAATGCATGTATGTAAAATATAAATTGAAGGCTATAAATTTTAAAAATGTAATTTATGATTTAAAAAGTTTTTGAGACTTTAAAAATTTAAAGAGAAGAAATTTGGCCTATGTTTTTATTTTAGTATAACATGATTGCAACAATAATTTTATTATGAATTAAAATATTTATTTTGAAAATATTATTGTCAAGAATATATGATTATATTTTTATTTTTGAAAAGATAGAAAATAGTTTTATACATGCATATTGGTTTTATAAAAATGTTTTTGATTGTTATTTGAAACGAAAACTTTGAAAGTGCTTATAAAATTATGTTATATATATATATATATATATATTAAGAATACTAAGAATATATTTTAAATTTCATTTATTCTCATAAAGGTTAAAGTTTTCCCATAAAGGATAATTGCTTTTATGATTAACTTTTGTGAAAAACACCAATATTGATCCAAATGAAGAATTCTGTGAAAATAAGGGACACAACTTTGTATCAACAGCCATGCACAAATATTTGCATTTCTAAGAATAATCCTAGAATCAGAAGCTTATTGGACTCGGGTTGCCAAGGTAATATTTGTCAGATCAGATTGAAAGTTGACTTAGGTGTTACTTCTACTAATAATAATAATGAAAAATATTTTTTGTTTATAATAAAATCAATTTGGCTTTAGTTAACCAAAATAGTAACTTTTTTGTAGCATTCATAAAAGTTGCCTTTACGAATGCTGTTGTTTATTATGTGTCATATATTATATTATAATACAGTATATTAACAAATTCAGATTTAATTTAAATGAATAATTTTTATTAAATTTTGAAATTGTTGTAAGTTATGATTTCAGATTTTATCTTTATACTTAAATTAAATTGAAAAATTTTGTAAAAAGTGGCATTATTTTAGTTGCACATTTGCATAATACTGAAAAATCTATGAAAAAAATAACTTTTTAATAAATATAATATTCTTTTTATGAATGTTATTGAATATGTTAATTTTTATATACTATTTTGTAAATTAGGTAAATAAGGAGGTTTTAAATTAAAGCTCAACTGAAGGTCTTTCCATTGTAGAATTATTCCTTTTGACCTCATATTCTACCTTTTGTAGAATCTAACGAGGTTTTCCTTATAGTTTCGTTTAACTCTCAGTTGTAGCTTTAATGGCTACAATTTAAAGGTAGTATAGTTTCTCACTAGTAAATTTCACTGGAATCGTAGGCAAATATATATGATCAGAGCATATATACAAATTTATATACACGTAAGCGAACTTACGAACTTTTGAATCGAAAGCCAGAGCTTTAACTATTCATTCGCGTTCTCAGATCACTGCTCATATTGATAGACGTTTCCAATATCTATCGAATTATTATATAGCTCTGTAGTTGTTTGAAAATATTAGCTTTTATCTGCTTCCCCTAGAATGTTATCTTAGGACAAAACCTTCATAAAAATACCAGTAGACAATTTAATACAACATAGGGTGAACCAAAAATCAATGAATATTTATGTCTTTCGCTTGAGTTTCAAATCCATACCAACTGGCTGAATAAAAGAAATGATTTTTTCTTTTACAAAAATGTAGTCACCAATAAATAATGAGTAGAAAATGAATCTAAGCATCATCAAGGTGTAAGTTTCTTTAAAAAGAAAACTCATGAATTTATTTTCAGTTTGAAATGAAAATCATTTATGGAATTAAAACAATTTTAGCACAAAATTCATAAATATATATTTAAATATATGAAACTAAATCTATATAAATCTGTGTGTGGGAGTTATAATTCATATATTCCATGTACAATCTATAAATCTCATGTTACTTTATTCAAAAAAGTTTTTTTTCAATAACTGTATATTAGAAAATTATAAAAATACATTTTTATTTCCTTAAATTTATACATATTTTTTTTAACAAAAATTCTACTAATTTATTTTTTACGAATCTTATTTTAAGCTCTCAGAAAATGCTTCTTGTTGATTTGAAACTTCGACCTTTATGTTATTTGTGGGATAGATAATCTACTCCTCTGGTTTTACAGTTGTTTATTTGCACTGAAGCGAAAGTTCTTGGATATCCTTGAAAAAGCATTAGTACTTATAAGCTATACACCACGATCCACTTCTCTCTCTACTTAAGAATTGCGAAACTTTATATTATACGTAGCATATTAGAGCTTATTGTACATATAAGGATTATTTTTGATATTAGAGACGAGATTCTTAAGTCGATTGGCGGCTGATTGCTGGTTTTGTCAGTGCAGAGCTTAAGAGAAGATTAATTCTTTACAGAATGCGAGTATTTGGAGATTTTACGAGAAAACTGAGAAGGACTTAGAGCAGGCTTATTGCCGAAATGAAATGTCTCAAGTTAATATAATATTTTTTCGATAGCTAGAAACATTTTTTCTCTAATATTTAATTGTTAAATGAATTAAAAGTGGAAATTTTTCGTTTTAATTTTTATTACTGTCGCTTTTAGTTATAGAATATATTTTTTTCTCATTTCATCAATATTAGTTCCAATACGTTTTATATTTACAACATAATTTGTTGCTACTTTGGTATTAGAATTTAAATAATTCATTTGATAAAATATAACAAAAGCCTTTCTAAATGATTGCTAATGATTTTTTTCCTTGAAATTTGAATGAAATAAATAAAAAAGTTTTTTTAATTTATGTTGAAACTCGTGAAAGTATATAAAGCATTTAAATTTCATTAAATTCATCATATTAGTTTCGTGATTTCGAAATATTTATTTTCTGGTAACAATCGTAAGGCTTTTTCACATAAATTCAATGTTTCCATTAATTCTTACATTGAACTTTTAGAAATATATACTTTATGAAAATTTTTAAATGTACCAGAAAAAAAATACATTTTTTTTCTCTGAAACGTGAAGCAATTTTTCATATGAAAATTTTTTGCCTTTCGCCTCGCAGAGTTATGATTCCTCTAAAATTCATTTCCTTCTCACATTTACGTTCGATAAAAGGCCTTGACGGTGGTGAAAAGCTTTGACACTAGACATTTTTAAAAGCTTTTATCAAAAACTTTATATGACCGAGTATTGAGGTAGTACAACGACCGTCATGTATCTAGATATCCTGCTGTGGATGTTATAACACATTTATGTATATATTATATATATATATATATATATATATATATATATATATATATACACAACACACGTCGACTTTGCATTTTTGTATAAAAATAACAAATTGCATCTGTTCATTTTTTTGTAATTGAAATTGAGATTAATTGTTTTATAAGATTTTAATGAATATCTTAAAAAAATGTTACTGTAAAAAGTACTTAATACTGTAAAAAAAATAATGTATATTTTTAGTTATTAATTTTTATGTTAATTTAACCTGTTTACCAAATTTAAATTATTTAAATGTAAGTTGTTTTTTCCATTTAGTGCGTTCTCAGTAAAAATTGTCGAATTTCATAAACAATTTTTTTTTATTATCAGTTATTAATAATTGAAAACAGAAAAATAAATTTTGGTTACAATTCAAAAGAAAATTGCGTGTGTTAGAAAGTTGTTTTCAATCAATTTTTCCAATTTCAGTTTCATTATCAAATGCTAAACTCTCTCCATTAAGGAATAGATTGTCGATAGCAATAATAATTTTATAATATATAAAATTCCTACCATTTCTCATGTTATTATACTATGTTTAGCTTTAATCAATCATTTTTATTTTTCTATCTCAATAAGTTGATTTGAAATATTACTCGAGGAAAATATGCAGACAGAATTCAATACATATTTTCTTTTGGTCATTTATTGCCACATAAAAACAAATATGTTATATGTAATACATTTAGAATGCCACGTACAAACTGGGAAAGGAAATATCAAACAGCAATGTGATTCAGAATTAAGTAGAAAAGCAAGATCCCAGATAGATAGATGGACTGTAAACAAGCTATCTTGGTCATCACCTTCGAGCTTTTCATTGTAGAAAATGATGAAGAGAGATTAACAAGCATCTTTTCATTAACGCTGAGTCAGCCAATACTCACTTTGTTTAAGGCCTAGCTAATGGAAATGGAAAGCATAGATAATGGGAAGCAAGTTTTGAAATGGATTTTGTCGCAAAACTTTCTGTGGCTGCTTCGATCCACGAAACTATTCCACACTGCATAGGAGTCAATCATGATCGGATAGAATTTTAACATCTCCTGAAATTCATTTAACTATTGACTATTTTTGTGTTATAAAATGATTTTGCACAATTTTTTTATATAATTTCTATGCTGTGTTCTTTTATCTTTATATGACACATTTATCTCTTTATGTTTCTTTATCATTTAAATCTTTTGGGACTGTTTGATTTGTGATTATGATTTCCATTAATATTTTCTAACACCTTTTAAAGTTTAAGTATGGAGTTCTGAAAGACCTTCCATAAAGCAACTGCACTTATGAAGTTATCTGCAACTTCCAAGGATAACGTATAAGGTAAAACGTGAGAAAATTGCTAATCTTTTATCTTTCATTATTTCATTATGAAAAACTTAGAATGAAATTTTCCATAACTATAAACATTCTTTAAAAGAAATGCAATTTGGAACTTATCATAATAGTCCATAAATTTCTTTTCCGATTTTTTTACATTGAACATTTTACTTAATAAAAAATTGAAATACTAAATACGTCATACACATGACTCATAATAAGTAATTGTGTGTATTACAGAGAATTTAACAAATATTTCAGCTAAGGAAATCTAATTTTTCAATCATAGTCACATTAATTTAAATGGCTGAAAAAGTCAAAATTTTTATACTAATAGGAAAAACGAAAGAGCGTTTTTCATTTAATAATCCTAAGTTTTGTAAGTATTTCAAAAGATGAATGCCAAATAAAATTTTCTGTCAGCGCTTTTTACTCTGATTGTTGGACCATATTATAACAGATTCTTTGAGGAGACATTCTATTGGCCTTATTATTATTCAATATTGACACAATTTCATATCATGAAAAAATTAAATACACTTATGTTGAAATAAGATAAATGTGTATTCGTAAATTCTCTTTTTTATTGTTTAGTATTTTATTTACTATTTCTTCATTTTTAATTAATTTATTTTCTCTATCCAATCTAATTTCATTTTCAAAATAATTATTACAAGAAAATGCAATTATTACTTGCGGAAATAATTCATAGATCTTATTATTATTTTTACTTTAACTGAACATCATTTATTGCATTTTTAGTTACTTGATGAAATCGGAAAATATGCGAGACGAATTCTTTGATTGAAGCCGCATGATAGAATGAGCATCAGCATACATTCCTTATTAAATACTGTTTTTCAAATAAGCTTTTAGAAAACAAACTAAAAAAAGGCGATGTTATTTTGTTAAAAAATAAGCTTTTTAAATAATCAGAGTTAGAGAGATTTTTAGGGAACACCTTTTATTACGTTTTTTTCTCTGTTAAATTTATTTAAGCGCTATTGAAAAGATTGTTAATTTTACACTTCTCTATAAAAACTTGACTAGAGTATTCAGAAATAATATAAGACAAAAACAGTTATCAATAGTTTCATACATTTTTTTCCACATAACTTTTTAATATGAAAAAAGAAAATAATTTAACAGATCAGTGAAGATAATTAGAATATAAAATATAATCTCTGGTACTTCTGTAAATTTTAGGAATATTAAAATTATTAAATGTTTCACATGAAAGAAACATTAATCAGGGGACATCATAAAGTATTTGTTTTTATATTACATAGAAATTCCCTTTTTCTTTACCTTTATTTGATTATTACATGCATTTTTTTTTCCTTTAAATGAAACTGCAACTAGTATATTATTTACTTATTTAAAATTTTATTGGAAATATGTATGACACAAATAATAATGAAAATAAAAAGGAAGAAAATGATTATTTTGTGCCCACCAATGAATTCAATAATATATTGGTTTGATTTATTTATATTCCAGTGGTAAATTAAATTCTCTCTTATAGAAAATTTCTCAACTTTAAAAAAGCTACTTTCATACAATATTAAAATGTATTTCAATATTCTATGAAAATTGAATATTGCGAATATGTAGAAAATATTCTCAGAAAATTATATATTTTCTTTTTCTTTTTTTTTTTTGTTTAATTTGAATGTGTTCATATAATTTGAATGTATTCATATAAAAGAAAAATATGAAAACCCAATAGAATTTGAATATATGCAATTTAATGGATTTTTGGATAAATAAATCGGCAAAATATTCTTCTTCAGATACTTTGCAGAATGTGTGTGTGAATTTTCAAATAGTATCTTAAATAAATAGTATTTTCCGAAATATACGGAATTGAATATTTTTTGAAATGGATAAAATTTTAATTTGCTTGGTTTGAGAGATTTCAATACATTCAGATTTATCACTGGAAAGTAATCAAATATCTAATGGAGTATTCATAGTCCATTTTTTTATAAAAAAAATTAATCGAAATTCAGTATATTAAATTTTATTTTCGATTAAACTGTAAACGTCTGATAATAAAGTGTTTCAAATAGTTTTACTATTTAGTTTAAATCATTTGTTTGTTGTCTTCTAAAAATGAAATTTAAAAAAAAACATGCTTAAATAAAATGTTTATATATTTAATTCTAATTTAAACCAAAACTTTATGCTAAATAAGAATTAAATGCAAAAACGACAGTTTTAAAATATGAAAAGTAAATTTATTTAAAAAATAATTCTAATAATAAAAGAAAGAAAATAAATTTCAAAAATATAATTAAAAGTCAGATAAAAAGCCCTTAATATTTTAAATTTTAAAATGAATCATTTTAGTATGATTTTATTCATTTATTTTTCCATTTATTATAATAGTTGTCTACTCTTAATGTTAAATTAGTTTCTGTTTTTTATTAGCTTTTTTAAAGTGTGAAAACTAATTCTTATTTCTTTTCAAAAACATCATGCCCTTAAAAGATATATTTTATTTGCAATAAACTTATTTTTGTCTCTTTAATACAGAAAAATGTGTTATTTTTTTATTTTGAAATTATTTTAAATAGGAAAATTTCTTAATTTTTTCGTATTATTATTCTCTGTGTTTTGGAATAAATTAACTATCAATAATTGTTATCAGCTTTTGTTTTTAATAATATTTGTAACCTTCACAAATTATCTTTAACTATTCTTCTTAATAATTTCTTGAAAAGTAATAACTGTAATAACCTAAAATTTCCTTAAATCCAATATTTAATTTAAAAATAAATATTAACACACCTCCTCACAAGTATTAAAATGAAAAATATTCTTTTCTATTTCAAAGGATTGTTGTAGGAACATTCACAATGAACAAAATGAATTGCTACATTTCAACTTGACATTTTGATAAACGAAGTTAATTATATCAGAGCGATATATCTCGCGCGCGCGTGATTATTTTCTTTACTCCTTGTGTCTTTTGTTTTATTTTCAACCATAATGCACAGTGAAATATTTATTTCTTTATAAACAAAAGTATTTTATCTTAAAAAAAAACATGTCTTAAAAATGAGAAATTGGAATATTTGTCTTAGAATATACTAAATTTTATTCATTCAAAATAAGTTCTTTTTTAAAATATTATAAGACCTTGCAACTAAAATCATGACGACTACTTAATATTCTTATCGAGTTCAAATAAAATTCTCTGGAGGATACCATCGCCTTAGAATTTATTTTTATTGACACAAATCTGCAATTTTGATCCATTGTAACTTTTTCAAATAAAAAGATAAATGTGTGTATAAGAAAAATGCTTTTATTATCAATATAAGAGAGCTTAAACATGTGAGTTTTAAATCTGTGATACAATATTTGATTAAATTAACAAAAGTTAATGACTTCAATATTTTTAACTACTTATTACTGTTATATTTTGAAATTATTTTGTCATTTTGTAAGCTTTAAGTATATTTAAATAATTTGTTGAAAAGAAATTCAAATGAGATATCGATTAATTTAATTAAGAGCTAAGTTATTTTTTAAAATTTATAGAAATGCTGATGCGAATCAAGCATACAGAATATGTATTTCATTTTTATTCTATGTAAGGCAAATATCTGCTTCAACATAAATTGTAAAAATAAACAGAATTAGTAAGTGTTTCTTTTTTAACTAATGACTAAATTATTCTTCCCAAGAATGGTTTACTTAAAGTATTTATACCTCTAATATTTCGATGTTCTTCATATTAAAAATCTTTAATTACTTTTTGGTAAGTAAAAAATTTTCACTGTTAGTTGTGTGCTTATAATAGATTACATGGATTGACTAGTGAGCTTCCTATTAATTTCAATGTTTACATTTTGATATATTTTATGTGAATTCTTTGAAAATCAAACTTTTATATTAATTTCAACTTTGTTTATAATATTTACATAGCTAAAAATGTTAAAATGTGTTATTCCTGTTATGGCTGTTACATTTTTATTACAACTGTTATAAGTTTGATACGGCTGTTATAAAAATTAAATATTATTGTAAAATGTAAAGAACTTATTTCGGAAGTGCATAAGTAACTAATGAAGAAGCTAAGAAAAAGAACTTACTTTAATAAGGACCTCCAGCGTGCTGCTATTAAAGGGATCTACTCTCTGTAAACACTAGTTGCGAAATAATGTTGAAAATTATTTAAAGCGCTATCTGTTAGGCCTATAAACATGTTTTGCGAAGTTCCTGAAAAAAAAGGAAAACAGACATTAATATTTCTTTAACTTTTATTTAATTATTAATAGAAATCACAAGTATAACATTTTCTATATTTTTACATAATATATATGTATGTCAATGTTTTTTTTTTAAGTACAATTTTTGGATAAGTTTACCTAAAGTATAGACTTAATCTTTCATATAAAATCCATATTTAGTATCTCTTCATCTACATTATTTTCATATAAAACAACATCATACAGTTATTACCTTAAATACTTATTTTATATACAATATTTCAGATATTATACATTAGTTACCTTCAATATAAATAGTAACTACTATTTACGCTTTTACTTACAAAATAAGTGCTGCTTATATAACAATAAATTATGGCTTCATTTCAGTTTTGATAAAAGCCTTTTTCTTCTTAGGAAGTACATATGTCTTGTAATCTATACTAAAATTATTCTGAATTATCGGCAATTTCTTGCAGTATTAATTTTTCCTTTGTATTATCTTGTTTATAAACTTATCAATATATCATGTTCGATATTCTGTTAATGTGTTTATTTCATATATCTCCCTAAATATATATATATGATATTATTATAGGCTTATTAATATATCATATTCGATATTCTATTAAAGTGTTTCTATCTCCATCTTTCCCTATATATATATTTATATATACATAATTATTGTACGAATTATTTTTCCTTAAAGCATTTGACTTAATACATGCTTTATAGCTTTGTAAAAGGTTTGAACCTATTTTTAGATAAGTATGAAAAATTGATATTTAAGTAAAATGAAATCATGGCATAGTTTTTAAAATAGGATACTTAAAGATATAATTATTGGAAATAAAGTGTGCTGCTTTAAGTCTTAAATTAAATTTCCGTTACTTACTTTCTTTAAATTAAATTTCTTTTGGAAGAAGCTTAACAAAAAATAGGCTTTATTGAAAACATAGTATTTGGATAACTCTAACAAGTATATATATTCAATGAATTGACAATGAAAGTAATCAAATAAAATTCACTAAATATTTTCAATAGATACTATTTACCACTCATCAAATTAATAAGACAGAATTCCTTATGCGTTTTGTATAAATAATATATGTTAAGATTACACATAGTTATTCTCTGAATATTTTATTATTCTTTCCTAGGCTTAATTTAAAAAAGTATGAGTAATGAAGGAGCTAACAAATTGTTATTATTTTACGATTAATTTTTGTCCCACAATTTCGATCTAAAGAAATTAATAAACACAATATAGAAGAAATGATTATAAAAATATCCTCCTAAAGGTACTTAACATGAAAAGATAAATATTAATAAATTTATAATTTATATAAAATTAATTTATTATTTTCCACAAAGCTAAAGCTGAAGCTTGTTAACACAAAATCGTTCTATGAAATAATTCATAAAAATTGAAAAAAAAACTTAAATTCTTAAAAATTATTTGCAAATACTCTTTTAATTTATTAAAGGTTAAAAAAGATTTTTTTTACCACAGTAAATAAAATATTTTACTGTGGTAAAAAATGAAATAAATCTTTAATAATGTTAAATAAAAATAATGTGTAAATGAGAGGTGTTGAAAGAATGAATAAATTCAAAAAAGTTTCTCATATACTTTATAAATATTACGAAAAACAATTTTAGTTTTTAAATGTGAACTATAAATTAATATCTCTTATTATTTAAAGTAATAAATTATTTTATAATAAAAAACATGGTTATATATTTTATTTCCTTCATAACACAAACTCCAATAAAACCCGCCAATCTTAAATATTCAAAACATTTTATCATGTTTCATGAAATAAATTCTTAAAAATTTCGATAATTTCTTAAAAAAATGTTGTATGAATAATTCTTTTTGTACTGAATTGGAATATTTTTCGTTAAAAAAATTCTTTTAGAATTAAGTTAACTATGCTTAGAACTTTTAAGAAGATTAGTTCTGTTAAGTCATTTTATTTTCATTACTGCTTCTGAAATTGTTGCAACTCAACCATTTGTGTCTTTAAACATTACTTAATGAAGTTTTTCATTGTTTTAGTATTTTTCTCATGTGAATTAATCAAACTAAATTGAAAATAATTTTTTGTCGTCAATTGTTAGAATGTCACTGGATTTAATTACTTACAGTGAGAAAACTTTTTATAGGATACTTCCAAAATGGAACTTCAGTTAATAATAAATTGTATTTAATTTTTTACTTCGTTCTCATTTTTACAATGATTTGAGGCTAATACACCATAGTTATTCAACAACTTAAACAAGTAATCTAAAACGATATTGATAATTAAAATATACACAAATTTTTAAAACTGGATTTTAATTTTCAAAACTCATTTTGGGATGTAAAAAGATATTAGCTAAAAACTGTTCTTATTAATAGTGTTAAAAGTAACGAAATACTTGATTAAAGATTTAATATTATTGAAATGAAAACTTTTAGTGGAAAATTTCAAGGGATTTTGAAGTTTATATTTATTGCGATAATAAAATTGTAAATAAATGGATTCAAACATAGTTGAAGTTGCGCTAGATTAATAGTGAAATTGAAAACTTATTTATTATAGATATTATTTATTTAAAGGATTTTAATCTATCTTTACAAAGCCTCATCATTAAGTCTCAATTCCTCATCATTAAGCAAATTTACATGAGATTAGAAACATTTGTTACTTGTTATCTACTTTGATTAGAAAATTATCAAGAAAGTCTTAGTTCTTTTTCATATGAGAATTTTGAAACCATAAGACACAATCCCAAGAAGTCTGAAATACGCAATTTATGACAACAATATTCCCTGCTTAAAAGTATTGAAAGAGGATTAAAGGAAGCTAGTTAATCAATTCCCAAGGCTTTTAGGTTTTGAAAACATTTCTCAGTATGTTCCTTTTAAGATAGTTGTCCTAAAAGGAATTGATTGCAATTATTCTTTAGTCCATATTTTCCTTTTAAAAGGAACATATTTGTAAACGAATAATTCCAATCAATCCCAGGGGAACATTATCCAACTCTATACCATTGATATTGCTGAATGGAATGTATTGCACATGTTCTCTTATAAAAAAAGAATAAATTTTCCTGTCATTTTAAACTGCTAAGCATGATTGTAAAAGGTTACTACATCTCTTGACTTAGAAAATGCTTGGAATGGAGATGGATTATTTTAACCTCTAAGTTCATGAGGAAACCAGGACACCTAAAGCAATATCATTATTAGGTGAACAAGACTGTAATCATTGAAATGAGCAGTAGAATTCTGAATGTGTCCAGTTTCAAATACAATGTGCATTGGTAATGAAATAACTGAACTAATAAAGGTTCCAAAAATTAGTTTAGAAATATAGATGTCTTTATTGTCTAATTAATATTTCGACAAGTGTATCTGGCATCGGTAACTAATACACAGTTATATAAGTCTATTTCATACAACTTGGGTAGATATAGACTGTCCTAATGATATTTAAGTCTACATTTGACCATCAAGAAAAAAAAAAACAAATTGTTAGGATTTCTGTCATTAGGATATATTGAACTTCTATAGGCTTAAGCAATTTTGACTTGAATAAAACTCCCAGTAATTAAGCTAGTTTTCAATAAATTCTAAAGAGAAATCAGGAAGAGTGAAAATAAATGGAAAAATTAATCTTTGTCATAGATTTTGTGACGAAGAAATAATTGCATTTTTATATTTCAAACATTTGTATACGTACTATTGTATATATATATATATATATAATATCTTTTGCTTTCTCACAAGTATAAATATATTATATATTTTGAAAGGATAGTTCTGGTTGTAAATTCTAATAATGTACAATTATAAGATAAACTATGCAGTTGCTTTGTATTATAAAATTACAATACTATGTTAGTCGAAATAGAGTATACTAAATAAACGCCTCACCGCAAGATAATAAACTACTCGCCTCGCTGCTTCAAATCATTCACCGTAAATTGAACTCCACCAGCATTCTCAATCTTGTCTATGTATGTGTTTGAATAAAGTTTATTTCAAGTAATTTCTGTGTATGTCATGCACCCCTTGAACTCTTGAAACTTCTCTTAATGTCTCTTGCTGGGGTGTAAGTTTTATCTCTAAAATGTTACATTATTAAGCGAATGCCAACGTCTCCAATTAACCCGCTTTCCAAATATCTGTTTTATTTTTAAGTAAAGTGGTATATATATTTGTAAGAAAGTGTTTGAAAGAAATAGTAAAAATGATACACGAATCTATGTGTTCAGTTTCCTGTCATCAGAATGTATGTTTGTTTTCTATTAGATAATCAAAATTAATTAGAGTGCAGTAAATGTAAAGCAATCAGTTATAGAGAAATGACATTTTTATATAACTGCAGAATCTTGTGATGCTGAAAAATTTAAAGAGAGTATTTAATTTATGTTAAAATGGTTACATATCTAATTTGGTTATCGATTCTTATTTAGATAAAAGAGTTTGAAACATACGAAATAACCTTTAATTATTTCTCTATGATTTTGAGAATTTGAGAGAGAGAGAGAGCAATGAAATATTTGTTTAATAATTATAAATAGTATAATAATTTATTATTTTTATTTGAAATTAAATTTACGTGTTATTTAATTTTTTCATATAGTTAATTCATGTACGGTCATCAAAATCTGGGTATCTAATGCAGCAAACGATTAATACATTTTTATCAAATGAAAATATACAATCTATTGAAATTTATCACTTATTGATGTATAAATTATGGATCTTAGTAAAATAATACATAGTAGAAGAAATTTGGCACTAAATGTGAAGGATTGATTAATTATTGAAGTGGAAAATTTTCTATTGCTTGAAAATTACGTGACACATTTTCTGTCGTACAATAAATGTGATCTTTCACTGCCAACTTTTAAAAAAAGGTTAAACCAAGTAATTTATCAAAAAACATTGAAATTTGATTTGAAATGTTCTCTTATTCCAGTGAAAGACAAGATCATCATAACTAAATCAAAAAATGAACTATTAAATATCCTTTAATTAATTGCTTTTTACATAAAACTGACTTTACATTTATAAATTATCATTCAAAGAGCACTTAAAGAAAAGTCAAGAGTAATAGAAATTAAGATTTTTATCTAATTAACTTTCTTTATATACGATTTCCTTGAATCACACAAGCAGAAAAGGATTCCTTAGAGACTAGATAAAATATATAGTTATGGAAAGAGATATAGCAAAAATAATAACGGCATAATATTAATAATAATTTAGGCAGGACATAATTTTAATAATAATTTAAAAAGCCTCCGTTATATTTTATTTACCGTCTCAAAATACTTTTAAGTAAATAAGAAATAAATTTGTATTAATTTAAAAAAAAAAGAAATTATTTTCAAATTAGAATTTTAATTACATTTTCCGTAAAAAGTACTTTAAATCATTTTAATATAATATATTTCAAAATATTTAATTATATACATTTTTCATGTTTTCACTACTTATTTATAAAAGATAATTACTTATTTCATTAATATTAATATTTATATTGCAATATAGAAGTTAATAAATCAAAATATCATAAGAAATATATAAAATTAATTAAATATGTCGAAACTAAAATTTAGGAGGTTTCACTTATATATATACATATATATATATTTAACTATATAACATTTTTTATGAATACATAATTATTTTTGAAAACTGGAAATGTTCCTTTAAGTTCTTTTTTTTTTTTTTTTTCAAATTCATAAGTTTATTGAAAATAGCAATCTTAAAGATGAATTTCTTTATTTCAGCATAGAACCATTTAAAAATCCTATAACTATATTGAAAAATTAACTATATTATACTATATATATAGCCAAATATAGCACCGACAAAATATTTAAGAAATTCCTTTTTATATAAAAACATAACTTTTAATATAACATTCTGTAAAATAAATTGAAATATGAAACTACATTTCAAATATTCATTTGTTTCCTAAAAGCATGAAAGCTTTTCAGATGCATGAATTTCAATGAATTTTATTGCTACTAATTTCCCCCACCCCCCACCCATCACTCTTTTTTATAAACCAAAATTCCAAAAAGACAACTGTAGGTATTTAGAAATGGGTTTTCAAATCAAATATTTCAAGGAAATTAAAGCAACGGTAGATTAAATATAAGAGTTAATTTTTTTCCCTAGAAATAATTATTTTTGTTTGCTATCAAAGGTTTTATTTTAAATTTCATTATCTAAAATAATGTCATTATATTTTATTTCATTAATAAAATAATAATAAATTTTAGTAAAAATGTTTGTGGGAATAAAGCTAAATTAAATGGTTTATGTGAAGTTATATGTAAAATGATGTATTTTTTTTAATCTTATATATTTATTATTAGAAACTGATGCATGTATATTATTTGCATTTCTAGAATCTGAATTCGTTAATTTAAATTAAAAAATACTGTTTTTTAATTATTGCTTGATTTAATTTTTTTAAATTCAATAATTTAATTTTGAATATTTTAAAAATCACACACAGTGATAAAATTAAATTAAGGCACAAATTTTTTAAAATTTGCATTCAAATATAAAATACATTAGATAAAATCCAAATGTCTATAAATAAGATACCAAGCCTTTTTCACAAATTACTTCATTGTGATATCTAATAGCGAAAGCTAAAAAGCTTCTGGTAATTCTCAAAAGATATTCTTTCTTCAGATAGTAGAAACTATGAATAAATTTTAAGTTTAATGAGAGTGTATCACATGTAAAATATTGAACATTATAAAAAAAAATCATACATGATGCAAAGTATTTTTAATATTGTTTAACATAATAACTTGATATTTCATTTTTAATTGCATTTTTGATACATAAAATTAGTTTTTAAATAATCAACTCTAAAAATTGCCAAAATTATATTTTTAACTTTTCAATTTTTTAAAAATTCACTTTTTTAAGCAAATATGTTGTTGTATTTTTTTGTGTTATTGTGATATAAGAAATCTAAATTTAGAAAAGCCCTGAAGGTTTTTGGAGTTTAAAATTTAATTAAGAACATTTAACAGGCATATTTCTTGTAATGAATCCTTAGAACTAGTCTTGCACGTGTGTGTAAGTGAATTTTAAAGGTTCTGGGAATTTAAAGCATGTTTTTTATATCATAAGAAACTTTACACAAACTCCTTAGTGTTTCTTTTTAGTTTGAGAAAAATTTTCTTTCGCAATCAAATATTAATTACATTCTTTATTTTTTTATTTAGATATTGCCACAATGTTTTTCTAATACTACGTGGAAAAGAATGTCTTAAACCCTAAAAGATTACTATACTTTTTTAAATGTCTGTAATCTTAAAAACTTGAATAAATGTTTTTATAATTTTTTGTTAAACAAAAGAGACAATTAAGTCCTTAATACTACAGAGCTACGATTCATAGTAAACAGCAAAATAATTTTTAATTAAAAAATCATATTCTTCAAAAACTAGTATATTCATGAATGTAATAGTTTGTTAAAATACACAATAAAATGTAAATACTGGAATACATTAAGACGGTGGGTAAAAGTAAATTATAAATAAAAAAGTAAAAAAATTATGTAAAAATGCATATCATAGCGAGAAGAAGTTTTATAATTAAATATTATTAATGAAATTAGTGTAGACAAATTTTTATGTTAAAATATTAAATGTTTAAAAGAGATTTTAGGTAGAAGAAATTCTATTTTTATATAAAATAATGGATTCAATATTACTTCCATTATATTTAATGAACTACGTCAGTAGACACATGAGTATTTTTTAAATCATACCAAGAAAGCATTATAATAAACTAGAAACAATTGACTTCTTAATTAGTATGATAACTAAAGCAAAAACTTTTTTCAATACCTCATGTTATAAATTGAGACAAAGTTTCTTGTGTTAATTTTCCTCAAATCCTCGTTTATGAATATTGAAAAATAATTTATTTTCTAATAATAAAAGTCCTTTCAAGCAACTTTCTATTATTCTTTCCTGCACTGCACAAGTAAAACTTATTATCTATTGTTCTTCATAACAGAACACTACTTTGCAGTTTCCACCAATATGTTTCCCAGTTTTAATTAATCTTACTTTATTACATGGTTATAATTAATGCTAAGTCTCGATTTAATGACATAGTTCCTTCCGAAGAATAAAAGATCGATATCATATGTGTGCTGCATTGTTGGTAAGTAAGTTACCCGCATCAAATGTGTGGTCTTCTAGTTAATGTGAAAGTTTCCTTATAAAAGAAAGATAACTTCACCTTTGGTATATCTGCAGTTAGTTTTTTTGTGCCTGGAGATTTATTTGGCTGAAAAAAATATCTCCTCAACGAAATAACTCCAGTTATCATAAAGCTTTCTAATAATAGTCTAGTACTTGATCGATAACTACCTCTTAGGTATTTTAATAATTTAATTAGTGGTTGTGACGGAAAGTTTCAAATACTAAATACCATAACTTTTGTATTCACTTATTGAATACATACTTTTTTAATGATGTTTTGGCAAAGAACTGAGCCTTGATTAGTAGATTGGTTAAAACAAACTTTCCTTACGTTGACTGATATGTTATGCAAAATCTAATTAATCATAGGTAGATTTATTATTAATTACTTTGCAAAATATTATTGCTTTTATTAGATGCTTATAAATATTGCACAAAAATAATTGCATTTCAAGAAAATTATAAGAAAACATTAATTAAGTAAAGAAGTGAGGACAATGAACTCTTGAAAAGTTTTCATAACGCATACCTCCATATTTTTTTTTTGTAAAAATTATTGATATTCATAGAATTGATTAATTGTCTTTCAGGGAGATTTGTTTAGTAATGTTTACACTATTTCTGAAACTTAATATTTCCTCTTTATCGCTTAATTAAATCTGATATGAGTTAATAAGTGAATTCATCTTTAAAGGTCATTTAATTAGTCGGACATTCATTCTAAGTTTATAAATAATTGATCGTTTTCTTCATAAATTAGTAAGAAATATCTGAAAAAATCAAATTCTATTCTTATAATGACTGATTTTTATTACTGTTTTAAATACTGTTGTTAATTACATAAAAATAGGTATTCTTATATTTATAATAATGCTGGCATTATTTTGAAAAATTTTTAAAACTTTTTTTGTGTTCTTTCTTTATGACAATTCATTTTTAGATTCATATTCCCATCTATTATTAATTTGATTTGTATTACAAGTCCACAAAATTATTGGCTAGTTACTGAAAGTTCAATGAATAAGTGTGCAATTTATTTTCAATGATTATCTTTAAAATTAAAAAAAAATTGTATACTAAAATCTATGTGAGGCAGCTTTTTTTCTTTAAAATTAATTAAAAGAATCAAAATATAAATGATTAATAATTTTTCCAAATAATCTAAATTTAGAGATTATTCTAAAGAAATCATTTCAAGATATATGTTTTATAATTTTATAAGATACATATATTGTAAGTGTTCGCAATCAATATTATTTAAAAAAAATGATTCCACGAATTTTGTTTTATGGTTTAAGTATAAGTAAGAAAATCACTCCCAATTAGTAATATTCTAGTACTATTTGTCATTTTTTTAAATATTTCTAAATAAATTTGAGTAGGGAATTTAATTCCTGATAACAGTTGATTAGTTTTTATATAAATTACTGAATAATTTATATTTTAATAAATACTAAAAAAGTAAATGATGTTAATTAAGCTGCTATTTCTAGATTTTCTTTTGTACAATAATTATATTATTTCAGGTTGGCGTGTCTTATTTATTGATTTTTTAATTTCTTTTCTCCCTCTCTCTCTCTTTAATTATATTTCTCTCTCTTAATTATATTTCACAGAAAATCTGTCTTGAAGTTGGCAAGATGAGCGATTATATCTCTGAATAATTTTGAACGATTCTTTCCATTTCAGAGACAGATAAGCAGAGAAATAACGATTAATTTTTAGGTACGGGAGCAACGCATAAATTTTAAACAAAAAATTGATGCATGAAACATTACTTTCAGGCAATATTTCTTGCATAAATGTGGAAAAGAGCCAAATTGAAAAATGAACAAGAGAGAAATATAAAAAATAATTTCTGAGATTTAATTTATTAGGGATTCTTTTGCCTCTATTTATTTAATTTCCTTCACTTTTATTTTTTC
>JAPDSC010149498.1:616801-665332 GCA_026290005.1 Latrodectus geometricus
AAAATATTTATTTTTATTAGAAACTTTCAAAACTAACTTTCTCAAATTTCTAAGCAAACATTCCTTTTGTTAAAATTAATGAAATAATTTTCTTAAAAAACTTGCTTATATATTTTATTAATAAACTATTTAAAATAACAAAAAAATGTTAAATAATCGCAGTTAATATACTTGAAAGTGAAAAATAGAGTACTAAAATATTTCACAACAAATGTCAAAGAATTACTGTTTAATTGAGATATCTGTGAAAAATAAGTCCTCCTTGTAAAATGTAAAATATAGAAATTATTGGTATTATTTCCATTTGAAAAATATATTATATAAAAATTTTAACAAATATTTCTATATAATAACATAATTTATGAATAATAGTAAAGCAAGAAGTATATGATGAGTACAAAAAGTAATAAAGTTAGTTCACATTTTATAAATTAAGTTTAGTATATATATAAATTGAAATTTAATTAAAAATTCAATGTATAAAGAAGATTTCTCTTAATGTTTAATTTGACAGATAATCTATTAGATTTAGATAATTTAACCTATTCTATTTATTAATTTAGATAATAATTTATTAAATGTATATAATTTAGTTTCTTTTATGATATTTTTTGAATATTTGTGGCAGAGAAACTTTTGAAAAATATTCATCTTATCTAGAAAAAATCTGGATGGAATTCATTTAGGAAAAAAAATTGAAGTTCATAAAATCATTCGCCATTCAGACATTTGATTCTAAATATTCTAAAAGTGACCATCTGTAAACGATTATAAAATTTTTGGACACTATTAAAAAACTTCCTGTTATGTCACTTAAAAATATTTCAAAAAATTAAAACAAGCAAATTTTAAAAATAAGCAATTTTCAGAAACCATAATTCATTTTGAATTTTAATTTTGACTCTCTTATTTCCTATTATATTTTCATTGATAAATTTTATTATTTGATTTGATGAAGTTTATTTACAGAAAATATTTTTTTCTTTCTGGACAATAAATTTCTTCAAGAGAAAATTTGTGATATAAGCCCTTTATTTGATGTTATAAAATTAATTAGCTGATAACTTATTGAATTAGTTTGTGTTTCAATGAGATTAATGATAATTAGAAATTTTATTCAGTCTTACACATAACATTATCTGAAATTTGAAGACCAAAAGTTAAATAGTGTTATGAAATATAATTTAAAACGTTTTAATAACGAAATACAATTTAAAACATTTTCAAAAAAGTTATAATAGCCGAGGTGTAATTGATATTTTTCTTTAAATATATGCATAATTCTTATAATCACAAAATAAAATCCTTCAATCACAAAATAAAAATTATTTATTTAGAATGAAAATCTTTACTCTATTGAATTATTGGTGATAGTACAACTCTAGGGTATATAAAAAATATTTATAATTTACACAAATAGTCTAGGTTTTGCATAAATATTCGTGTATTTATATTTATCTAGTTTTTTTTCTTGAATGGTAGAGCTTGCTAGTTTTTATAATTTTATTAAATCCGATTTAATACGATACTCGAAACACAAGTTATTTCCTGGGGGACTCTTCTTTCGATAATGAATTGAAATATTTTTTAACTTCTCAGAAAAATTATTTATTAATATTTTTGTAGCTGGCATTTGACTGGAAAACTCAATATTATTAAACATTTTTTATTATGTTTTAAAAATAAATAAACGTTTTAGCAAATTTTATGTAGTTAAATTTTCTCAAAAATTTGATCATTCACAGAAATGTGTTTTTGTAATAATATGCAAAATCACGTCTGCTATCTTCACACTAATATTTAAATAAAATATTTAGTTTTATAACCTAGCAGAAAATTTCTTGAACAACATTTCCAATTCTGTGAGATATTAGAATATATATATTGGACAAATAGCATTTTATTTTATAGAAGAAAGTATATAACTTTATGTCGATCGAGTATATGCTTCTGTATTTAATTTAATTACGGTATTTAATGTACGTTTTATTACTTTAACTGAATTTCTTGTGTTAAATTATTTAATAAAAATATTTTTTTTATTCAATAACTAGCGCATAAGTTCTAAAATTAATTTAGATATACCTCTTTTTAAAAGTTAATTAATTTTTCTTCTTAATTACTTAAACTTGCATTCTTTATTAAAGTACAGTTTTTCACGTATAAAAGCAGTATGTTTTTTAACAAATTCTAAATTGTTTGTTTAAAGTACTGTTAATTAAATTAGTTTGTTACACTTTTACATTTAATTAACAATGTAGACTACTTCATTCATTAAAAGTTTAATTGAATAAAAGGTATTTTAATTGATTAGCTAATTATTCTTACAAATTAAACAAACGTCTTGAAACTCAGTAAAATATAAAGCTACTAAGGCTTTTTCTCTTGGGTGAAAGCTATTGAAACTGATTTTAAAAATAGGGATAATTCAATAATGACAAAGAAAAGTGAGTGCAGACAAGAATTTAAAAATTGCAATATAAATATTGCTTCATTTGTCTCACTAGTTAAAACAATATTTTTTCATGGGATCTTTAATCAATTTTAATATATTAATAGATTTTTACAATTCTTTAAATCATTATTTACATAAAAAGAATAAAAATACGTTGATTCTTTAACAATTATTCATTTAATAATTTGAACCAGTTTTTTTTTTTTTTTTTTTTTTTTTTTTTTTTTTTTTTTTTACAAGGTTTCACATTGTTTTGTCACTGTTACACTATTTAAAACATTGTTCCTGGCAATATATTTAGATTAGTAGATTACGTAGTGAAATGAAAATCATTTAGATGATGAGAATTAATTAGTATATGAAGTTAATAAAAAACTAATGTTTTATTTTGCTTTTTTAAAATGAACATTAATATCACTTAAATGTATTTTGTGTGTTTGATACTTACTTAACAATTATTAAACAAATTTTAAGAGATTGTATATTAAAATGCAAAAAATCTTTTCAAGTAAAAGAGTTTTTCATATTTTACTTTGGAGAAATACAAAAAATAATTAAAAGCTTTTTTTTTCATTATTTCTTTGCCGCAAAAATATGAAGTACTTAGTGTATGCTATAGTCGGCAGAATTTTTAAAATTTAATTTTCATTCAAAATAGTTTGGTAAAATTAAAATAAGTATGTTTTGAAAAAAATTTATTTTCTATCATTCATACTAAATATTAATTATTAATGATTAAACGGAAATATTTTATAAAAGCTACTAATATTTTAAGTAAATATTTATGTGTTTTTCCCACAGACTTTCATTTTGTAAATACTTCACTTAAATAAGGGCAAATAAGGAATTTGCAAAACAATTATAATATTATTTCACAGATGTAGTGCAGCGATTCACTAAATGCGTTAAAAAAAACTGCTTCACAGTTTGCACACGAACATATAATAAAGAGAAGAATATTGAAATCTAGATATTCGATTCCTCCATTATGTATCCGCTGAGTTAAAGAAATCGAAATTTTAATGTTGCAAACAGGAATTCATATTTATTCTTTTTTGTATTTGAAATGCACTCTTTCGAAAAAACGTAAAAAACGATAATTTACTGATAAATTAATCACTCTTTGTCATTAAAGAAACATTTCTTGAATTGTGTTTTTAAATTATAAAATAGAGATCATAATTTATAGGAACCATGTTCACTATTTGGTCTTTTGAAGGAATTTTTGGTCTGGATTTTTTGAATTATTTTCTTAAATGACAAAATAGTGATCATAATTGATATGGAAAGAAAAAATACTATTTTTAAATACTAATCTTTAATTTTATTTTATTTATATAAATTTGCATCAAATATTAGTCATAAACTAAGCCTGATCTATTTAGAAATTATTCCTGAAATTTATGAAAGAGGGAGAAAATAATTATTAATGGAAAATAGAATATTTATGAAAGCAGCTTAAAGCTACTATAAACGGTAACTGGTTAAAGTTTAATGAGTTAAAATTTAAAGGTATGTCTTTACTAAAATAAAGATATTTTTTACAAAATTGTTTTAATGTTTTTACACTACACTCCATAAATAATTCAAATTATTTATTATGGTTGGATATTTAAAATAAACAATCTAAGCTATGAATTCTAACTCATATAAGTTGTTTTACAATGATTTCATTTTAAACAACTAGATTGTTAAATTTAGATGAGTGAGCCACTAACGTATTAAAAAAAACTTGATAATGAACTCATTTTTTTATTCAACTCAGTGTGTTAATGTTTTTCTTTATATAGTGGATTTTGTGACTTCAAATAGAATGTATACGTTATCTGTATTTTTTTATCATGTTTAAATATACACTGAATTTTATTCAGGTTGGATATTTTAATTTAAAAATCTAGACAATCAATTCTGACTTATATAAGTTGTTTTACAGTGATTTCATTTTAAACAACGCGGTTGTTAAATTTAGATGAGTGAGCCACTAGTGTGATAATAAACTCATTTTGATTCAACTCAGTGTATTAATGTTTTTCTTTCTATAGTGGATTTTGTGACTTCAAATCGAACGTATAGGTTATCAGCATTTTTTGCTCATGTTTAAATATACACTGAAATTTAAGGGGAGAGCTACAGGATGGGTGTTTCTGGCGGATAGCCAAGTACCCAGTCCGAGATGATTTCCTTTCTCTATTCTACCCGTGTTTATTCCATGACGAGAGCAGAATTTTCAAAGTCATCGACCCTGGATCGATGTCTCATATGTGACCCCATTCTTCTTCTGTCTGTTGCGAATTCTGTATTTGACTCATCTTCGATTCTTTTGTATCATCAAGGATAAGATAGGAGGCTTGAAGCAACTGTAGGGAAAAAACCCGAGTTAATTCAAAAGCAATTTACTCAAATACTCATTTGGGACTCAAAGCTTGCAAAGACAATCCGCAATCAAACAAGCAACCTCTTTTCTAGTGTGGTAAAGTTCTCTTCAATAAATTATCTTGATAATTTTATAGTTGTAACTTTGTTTTAGTTTCCATTTCCTGAGTCCTCAAAGTGTGTACAACAAAGTCTGTATGTTGCAAATTTCTTCAAAACAACTATACATTTTAATAATGATTTTTACAAAAGTGTTTCATTATTTGGTGTGAGTTAAGTATTTTAACACAATCCCCTTGTTTAAAATAATTCCCAATTATTTCAAAATAAAAAAGAGTTAAAAATATTCTTGTAAAGGCAAACATTTCAAAACATAATTCGATTTCATAATTTAAAATCAAATAAAATATTTTTACAATAATTATCTGATAGTTGATAAGTTTATGTATTTCCTCGTTTCATTTTTTTTTATAGTACTGCATTCAATTTGGTGACTATGTTAACTTTTTACTATTTTGATAGTGCTTGATAAATAGTTTTGGTATAGAATTTCTAAAATAATTATTGTATATTAAATTATATTCTTTATAAAAATAAAAAAACTATTATTAATTTTTAATAATTTCTGAAATAGATATTTTTATTGTTTGACAAAGAACTCAAAAAAATTAAAAGACATTTTGTATCATACTGTATATATTTATAATCTTTATAATGCATGTATGAATGATAATATGAAACTAAAGGCCATTATTAATTTAAAAACAGATTACGTTTATCAAATATTTTATTTATTATTTTCTAAAAGCAATTTGATAATTTTTAATCTAAAGTAATTATGAGAAATATAAACATGATAAAAATATTCTGATGGAATGATTAATCTTAGTAAAAATAATGATATGTCTAAGAATAATATTTAACACACCATTTTGAGTAATTTTATTCCTTTAACTAATTAATTAAACCCATGACATTTTACGATACAATTTTACGTTCATGAAACTAGTCTCTGAGGTATTTTAATATGAATAGAAGTTTTCTATTTAATAATATTGGCTTTTCACATTGCATTGTAACTTTTGTATGCTTAGTTAATTTTCATTCATTTATTTCCTCAGGTATAGCTAATTACATTTGTCTTAGAATTAATGATTTACGTATCAGTAACATTAATCTAAGAAAATTGTGTCTACAAAATTAATTCATCACAAATTCAACATTCACTTTCTAAGTGAAAGTAAGGGACTTATAAGTTTTTAAAGGTCTATCGATCGTACTGTTGATGACTTGAAGGCATTAATCATTACAATTGTTAACCAATATTGTTCACGTGCTTCAATTGAATTAAAATGTCAGGGTATAAAATTTTTAAATAAAATAAATTACTTAATTTTGTAGAGTTAAATTCTACGAAAACTACATGGTTTTGTACGAATAATATATGTACGATAATATATAGTGGTAATAATTTGTACGATAATATATAGTGGCCTTGTTAGGAAAGATGTCATTCTCGCAACTGGAAGGTTGTGAGTTCTATATCGATCCAGTCGAAGGGCCATTGTGTTCATCAATGGTGACTAGATCACGTAAAACAGGTCGTGGTCGCAATGGCTTTCAAGGGAAGTGTTATTTGTGATGGTCTTCTGCTTGACCTTTACTTCTAAATTATGAAGACTCACACACACTCGTGCTTATGATGGCACACCCACTGAGTACCCTACTGTGCAAGATGACATAATTCCTGCCCTTTATGAATAAATGCGCATTTTACCATTTTGCAGCTTATTGATTCAATTTTAGAAAACATTTTGCATTTTTAACAATTAGTAAAACAAACTAGAAATCAATATAGGAAATAAAAATACTTTTGATAAAGTACTTTATATGTCACGTAAGAGTCATTTTAATCTTATTCATTGTTTTATTCATGTTTGTTTTTTAAGCCCTTTTTAAATCAAAAATTAATTTAACATACTACAATTTAATTGGAAATATTTGCCATAGAATGTAGAAAAGCTATATTAATTAATCCCAAGACACTCATATCTCCTTTTAAATCATAAATGAATGGAATTTTCTACGAAATAGTTTGAAATGTTTGGCATAGCTTGAATAAACGCTTATTCAATCAATTCTATGAAACTCCTACTTTCAAACATTTAAAAGGAGCTTAATTAGAGAAGATTATGAATTAAGAGATTGCATTTAATTATATTTTGGAGAAAACAATTCTCTCCAAAAGTAGATAAGGATATATTTAACGTCATTTTCGCTTTCCTTGTCACTCAACAAATAAAGTATTATATTTATATTGTGTCGCTCTATTCAATGCTCTTTTATTACGAGTGTTCCTATTATACGACGTTTCTATAATCCATGATCATATCAAACTGATCGAACAAGTCAAAAATGAAACAGTTTGAATATAATTATCTTTACAGGAATGAAACATGTTTTTACTTTTGTCTTTGATAAGGTAGAAAAAAATGTTTTTATCAAAGACTCCTTATTGAAATTGAGACACAGTGAAATATCTTTTCATTGTTACATAAATCTATTCAAGTCTTAGATTCTTCTATTAAAGCGAATAAATAAACTGAAATTATCGTAAAGCAATAAAAAGGATCAGAAATTGATAACACATATATTGAAAATTCTTCCCACATTTTCTTTTGATCCGAAGAAATTTGTATCAAACAGTAACTTTCAGAATCTTTGATAAGAATTGAAGAATGATTATAAAATATCTACTCTTATTTTAAAAAAAGTAATTTGAAATAAATTCTAAGCATTATGAATTTGCACACATTAAAAAGTTAGTATTTTAATATACTTTAAATAAAAGATAAATTGAAGGAGGTGAGGTATTTTTTTTCGAGTTATAATACTTATTTTTAATTAGAGCAGGACTATTTTAAATCCCATTTTTGTGTTGACACAATCATTCATGAAAATTACTACACTTTAATTATTAGAATTAATTTAATTCATTATACATAATGAATATAATAACGCACCAATTTATTTTTAAAATATGACATTAAGTCATCTCAAATTATCAAATATTTATTTCTTATTATGTAAAATCAACTTCTAAATATATTACATGGTAAGAGCATTTGATGAGAAAATAGATTTGAAATATGAAAAAATATTCTTGTCTTGAATAAAACTTTAAAAATAAAAAATAAAACTGCATTACGGTAAATTTCATTTTTGATTCTAACTTATATGTATTTGTATATATACATTTTAATCGCTGTTTATTATTTATGTTTTAGGTTTTTAATGTATGATATCATTGTTATAAATTGTTATGTGTGTTTTATAATGATGTCTAATGCTAATCACACAAATAGAAATCTTATGAAAAAAGCTAAGGACTACCATATGTCTTAGGGTCTACCTTGAATTAATACTTCATACTTTTGCAGTACAGAATACTGCTCTCGCACAAGTAAATAACTTGTGTTTGATATATTGAAAATTAAGTTCTTAAAACAGGTTAAGGTTTTGAATTTCCATGCTGAACGATAGAGTTTGAATGTACATTTAAATAGTATGACAGTACTTTTCTTTTTATTTTAAACTAATTCAATAGTGACCTCAATCTAAATATTGTGATTACTTCAAAATAATGGTATTTTTCTAATTCCACAAACTGAAATTAAATACAATAGTAAAAGATAAAAACTAATTTCGTACTGATGAAATGTGCAACCATGTTATGTAGCTCCGGTAGATAGTGTCAATGAGATCTTATATAAACTGCAATTTTAGTACTACAAGAAAATATTTTATCAATTGTTTAGTAAGCAGTTTTGCGATAATAAAAAAAATCCTGCTATAAACTAAAAGAAGCATTTGTCAATGTTGAAAAGAAATCTCAAATTTATGAAATCCATCCTTTGTAAATCTAAAGTTCGGGGAATTTATTTTTATAAATCAAAATTAAGAATGCTGTATTCAATTTTCATATATATTTTCTTTACAAAATTGTTTTTTTCCTTGTAAGATTTTAAAACACCTTAATTTAACTTTTCAGTAAGTTCAAATAAATTTTTCCAAAAACATTTAAATCATTAAATCTTTCTTTTCAAATAACCAACTCAGTGTAACATTTAATGCTTTGAGTTCATGTCTCCGAGGAAAAATACGATGAAATAGGATCCTTTTTAAGTAAACCATGATCATTCGCCAAACTGTTGCATTTAACTTGGAAAGTTTCCACATTAGACTGCTTTAAAAGCATGAGAAATCTTGGATCAATGTGATAAGCAAACTCAAATGTTAATTTTGCCAGCACTCAAGTGCAAAGACTGTGGTGGGATTTAAACTCAATTTAGATAGCGTGTGTGGGTGGTAAAGAAGATGTGAATAAAATGCTTTTAGAGAAGTTTATGAGGATGATATTGTGAGCAAATGTCTGAAATACTAAGAAGAGAGAAACTTTAAAAGCACGTTACGGGAAGAAATTTCTAAAATAATTTTATTGTATTTATAGAAAGAGAGAAATATAAGAGACAAAGATGAACCTTAAGATAGTTTGAATAACTCAATATCACAAGAAATAAATATTGCAATGTTTCTTCTAAATTATTAATTTGAAACATAAATATCAATTATTTTGATTAACTTTTAGTAAATATGAATGCAATGGTTTCAAATTTTTACAGAAAAATTTCTATCAATGTATCATGATTTCCAACATTAAACAACATGGTCATGAATAAACAATATTTTTTCCTTTATAGTTCATGTCTCTTAGATTTCATTTAATTAACTATCTATGTAAAGTTTATTACAGTAATTTTAAATTAAAACAATTAATATAATTTTTGATCAGATTAAAATAGATTTTCCTAAATATCAGTATATATCTGTCGTTAGTCGAACGTTGTTAAAAATTTAAAATCGGTATTTTTAAACAACCTTTTCGGGTATAACTGCAATAATTATCTTATAAAAAGAAAAGAATATTTATTCTTTCCTTATATAGCTATATTCCGAAGAATAAAGAAATAAGACATCCTTACGCAACTACTGCTTTCTGTTACTTGGGGTACATTATTTTTTTCATGTAGGAAACTAAATTCCTATTATGAGAAATTCAAAAACGTAATAGGTATAACAAATTGTAACTAAATATCTAAGTAAAATTATTCTTAGAATCCACAAAATGTCAGAGGTAAAATTTTAAAAATAAATGTTTTATATTTCTTTTAAAAATATAAAACTTTGCATCACAACTATTATTTTAAGATTTTTCAGTATTGATTTTTATAAATAATTGGTTTTATATTTCCTGGTATTATTATTTATAAATTTATGTATGTCATTACCTAAAAATATATATTTTTTTAAGTAGTGACGTACTTCCTAATCATACAGGAAGTGAAATCGTTAGATTGAGTCTGGTAAACACTTTGATCTTTTGTAATGTAATTCTTTGCAGTTTAAAATGATTAACTAAATTTAGGTTATTTTTTCTTAACTCAAGAGATTTATTCACTTCTCTAACTTACAAGCATTATTCAGCTAAAAGAGAAGTCTCTAATGCTCTTGTTTTGAGTTAAAATGCATTATAAATCTGTTTTCTAGACATACTTAAAAGATGAACCTTTCCTGATTTCATTTATAGTTGAAAAAAATTGTAAAATACAATTGTGTTAAAAAATTTAGAGTGTGTGCTCATTTTATAGAATATTTTGAAATTGAAGTTGAGAAATTCAAAATTACTATTTTTAAAAAACATGAAAATTTTATGCGTTGAATATGTAAGCATATATGTGCATTTGGGAATAGCTGACAAAATAAGAGTCTAAACTTGTGCGGTCAAATTTCATTCCGCTCATTCGCACAATTCCAAGAATTCCTTTTGTTATTCCTTAAATTCAGATTCAGATCCTATATAACAGCAACATCTCCCTTTTAACTCATTTTTGTTTCATATTTTTCAATTAAATGAGTACTTCACACGATCATGCTCAACAATGAACGTTACATGCGATCGAAGCTTTTTGTATTGTATCAGCCTATATTCATACAACATTTCAATAGAATCTTTTTTGCAGTTCTAGTGATAATTGATCAAATTAGAAAACTCTATTTATTTTGAAAAGAAACCTATTATTAAACCATAATGTTCACAAAAGGAATTTTTTTGTATTGAAATATCTATATTGAAAATAAAAGATTACATTAAAAAATGTATTAATATAAATTCCAATAAGGAATACAACATATATAAAAAATAAGATAATAATCTTTTAAGAAATAAAGTTTTTCCTTGAATTTATTCTCTATGCTTAATATTCCAGTACAAATCAAAAGTATTTATAATTAATATCTTTTCAATTAAGAATTTGTAAGAATTTGAAATTTTTTACTCTATGTTAAAATTCATATTAACGAATGTTTGCATTTCTGATCAATATTTTTAATTTTTAAACGCTAATTACCTTCATCTTTTTTTCTTTAATTTCGTTCTTTTAATAACTATTTCGAATATTATTTACGTTTAGGGAATGATAAGATATTTTCTTCATGTATGTATATTTGTTTTCCTCTACGACAAGGGTTAGGTTAATAACATCACTGAAAGTTGTTTTTTTATATATGTTTATACAATAAGCTGTTCATGTGAATATTTGCTTAGATGAAATTTTTTAATTAAATTTTATTTATATTTCTTTATAAATTTTTTTCAATTTTTCAAATTCAATATCCAGTTGATTATCAAAGTTTAAAAAATAAATATCTGAGATAATTATATTTTTTTTCTTTGCAATTAATTCGTTCATTCGTTTTTTAAATAAGGATTCTTGAAAGTGTGTTGAAAAAATATTAAATTGTAAAGGTTGTTTTTCTGTAAAATAAATGCGTAGCAAGTATTTTTCATGATAAATCTTATTTTTCTTAATATAAAAATAGATAAGTACTTTTCTAGCATTCAGCACTTGCTTTATCTTATAAAAACAAAACTGATGATAAGTGGAGTAATTAACAATAAATAAATAATAAAACTACATAAATGCGTCAATTTTTATTAACAAGAAAAAGTAAAATATTAAAAATAAATGTTTGATTTTCTTATAGCAGTTGCTTATATTAAAAATAATAATAAGAAAAGAAAAAAATCATTTAAATGTCAAAGAGCCGGTCAAACCTTTGCTAAGGTTCAAAAATTCAAAGAGACTCAAACACAAAAGTAAATATTTACTTGTTTAAATTTTTAAAAGTGACACGATTATTTGTGTTTAGAAGCCTATAAATCTCTAAGTATGTTTATGGAATTCTAAGAAATCTTGTAAACATTTTCATATAACTAAAAGATTTGAATTAAATTTGAAGGTTAAGGTTACTTGTATTAATTCAATATATTATTAAGACAATTTCTATAGAAGTATTACGTGACAGAACATTAACATATCTGGTGCCTTATTTTTTTTACATTAAATATTACTAACATTGGATACTGAGCAAACAAAGACTAAAAATTTCAATTCAAAAACGAAATAAATTTTACGATAAAATCTAAAATTATGTTTGCCTATGATTAATCTGGAAAATTGAAAGACTTGTAGGAGAGTTCTGTTCTTCATTTTTACAACAAAAAAGTAAATATTGTTCAACAGGAACTCAAATATTGACTGATGAAGGAGTTCAAACATGTATGTCAGGTCCTTTTATTATTCTTCCCAAACAATTCGTTTTCAGTTACTCGTAATGGAAATATGAATTTAGCTACAACAATATTTATAGAAAAGTCTTAATACTTCACAGGAGGGCTCAAAAAATATTTTTGAAGAGAATTTACTGAATAATCTAATTACTTCTGAGTTAAGAATTAAACAAACTTCATGATTCATATTAATCTCTGAAAAATGAAATCAAAATTTTGCAGAATTTTATTTAATATTTCAGTTTTATAATATAAATTATTTCTAAAATTTTTTAGTATGAAATTAGGAAAATTGTTTTTTTCGTATTTGACTTAGATTTCAAATTAGTTCAAATAGTTGCATTGAACGGACTAAAATATACCATCTGTTGTTATTTAATTTTATTGTAATATGGTTTAATTTCTGTTATGATTAAAACTTGTGTATTACGCCCACGTTACTTTGAAAAGTAGCACAAACTCGGAGTATTTTTGAATCAGCTTAGTTTCTGGAAAATACGAAAACAGGATTTCATTAAATCCAGAAAGGGATAAAGCAACCTTTCAAATACAGCCCAAATAAATCCGAAAATAAATGGCGCCTTGATGACTAATGGGAATAAAAATACTGACATTCGTTTAAACAAATAATTTCCGTCTCTGGTAAAAGACGTCATATGGCAGCACGAATAGCTTTCGACCCTCTAATTGAAAGCCCTAGTATCTGCTGAAGACTGTATAAGCCACAGTTCGACAATACGACGCCGCCTGAGGCCATTTAACTGATTGTGAAAGGTTTTGCCTAATGAAGACTTCGGTTATATATTCTTGATCTGTCTGACATAATCCATTAAAAAGCTGTCGGGATAAAAAAAATATTATTCACTCAATGATAAAATTTATTTTTTCAAAAGAAAAGTATTATTAAATACATTTTTGTCGTCTTGTATAAAATAGCCTTGAGTTAACCTCGAAATCTTTGAAAAACCTTTCCAATATTAAAAATGTAATAATGTGATCATCACTGAATTCTACATTTATTCCGTGCGGTTATACTTAATTAAATATTAAATTGTGAATAAATATATATATTTTAATCTTTAACATATTCAAGCATATTTTCAAACAAATACATATGTCCCTTATCATTATTTTCATTCATAAAATTATAAATTAATTTCACTTAAATTGATGTAAAATCTATTCTTTAGAGTAAAAATTTAAAAGTTAATTCAATGTTCTATTTTTTAATTTATTATTCAAGTTCTTTTTTTCTAATTGATTTTAAGCCGTACTGCATGTATGGTTTTTTATTCTAATTTAATTAAAGCTAAATATTTTTCAATTTCATTATTTTACTATGATTCAAGAATGTGAATAAGCTTGAGAATAAATTTATATACCATGAATGAGGCCTCAAATTATTTATGATATTTGCATGTGATATGAGCATATGTTTATTGATGAAATCATTGATTCACCATAATTAACATATATATGTTTCCTTTCCTTTAGGAACTCTGGAAAATTTATTTTATCTTGGGGGGGAGGGGTAGTAAGCCAAGTGTCGGGGTCTTCTGCTTGGTTTCCTCTTTTAAATTATGAAGACCCACCCACTTTCGAAGCAAGAATGGGACACCCACTGGGGGACGCACAATAAAATTTGTCATCATTTCCTCCCCTTGTAGTGCTAAAAGATGGAAATCAATCCATAGCAGCCGGGTATTAGAAATAAAAAATAGGGAGTTAAAATTTAAAAATAAATTATTCATTTATTTTTAATTTAATTGTGGAATTATAAGTAATACATGATTCAGTAAATAGTTCATATCAAATACAGCACACTTATCTGTTTCATACAACAATTACATAATACCCAGTAAGATATTTCAAACTTTAAATAAATCCATGGACAAAAGAAAATACTAAATTTATTGGCTTAGAAACATATACTATACTTTGGAAACATTTTAGAAAACCAAAAAATAGTTGATATTCTGCACGAAAAGATCTTAAGAATCCTTAAAGTTTTGTCAAGATTAAAGTTCTAAGCTTCTTCTTCCAAATAAATTTAAAATTCTAAAAAATACGACTCGGTATTTTCTAGGAAAGCTTTTAGGCTAGCAACTTGAAATTATTTGATCAAAGAAGGCAAGAATATGTTATACATCTATTTTTTGTATCTTCTTTCACATTCTATATCTTGTTTGTGTGTTTATTTTAAATGTAAATTATATTTACATTAAATTTTTTAAGCATTAGATCTTGAAACAGAAACATACCTATTACTTTAAAATGCTTGTGACTGATCCTTTAAGTGATCTTCCCGAAACTTTAAACAACAATTTATATCGTTAGAAACTTGAGTATTAATTTAAAGGAAGTGTGGCTTTTCCAAGAAAATAAAAATCTGAATATTTGCGATGTTTAATAATTATTGATTTGTAAAATTGATATATTTTATAAATGCTTTCAGTAAATTCAATGTTTAACATGATGTATGTTGCAAAGTATACATATATGCATACATACAATACATAAAATAATTAAATATTAAGAATAATTAAATACGCAAAATATATAAAATAATTTTTATTTATTCTTTAAATACATCGAAATCCTCTAGAGAATGACAGAACTCTTAATTAAACTACCAAAATTTTAAATCTGCGATTTTAATACAATATTATTTTAATCGAAATTTTCAATATTTTTCTTCAAACGTGAAGAAGTCAAATTTTTTTTTAGGATTTAAAACTTGAAACAATGTTGAATACTTTATTGTATTTAAATTAAAGATTACATTTAAAACGATATTGAATATAAATAGAGAAAAAGGAAAATAAAGTTATTAATTTCCTTTTTTTTCTATTTATAGCTTTAAAATTAAAAATAAACAAGATTCACCGCTTAAAAAATATTTTTCTTTAATCAATGAGGATTTCTAGATTAAATGAAATATTAAACTGTATACGGTATTCAATGGAGAAGAAAATTGCAAAATTATTATTTCATCACTCACGAAAACCAAAAGAGGCTCAAGTAGGTTTTCTAATTGTAAGCTTTTAAACATATTTGCAAGGCTTCTTTCTAAATTTAATTGAGGAGAATTAACTTTTTTTTTAAAAAAAACATCAAAATGGCAAATACTTCTGCTGAAAATATTATTGTTATGAAATTCTTTTAATTAAATTCTTTTAATTCTTTTAATTTAATTTTACTCTTTATAAGTTTTAGAATTACAAAGATACAAAAAAATATTAACTTGTAATATTAATTATATATATTTCTCACAATATCCTTAAAAGATCACCTGTTTGTTTTTTAAGAATATTTGTAATTTTTTTATGTATGTTTCCTTAATTATTTAAAACACATCTAAAATTGAAAATAAAATATTAATTTTACCCATAAAAAACTAAATCTAAAACTGGATTATTGTATTTAAAAATTCAAAATAATTTTACTTTTTTAATGAGTATACTAAGTCATTCACTTTAAAGTTTACTTTAAAGAAGTATTTAGCACAAGGTGAAAGTACATTTTGATCAATAACATTAAAAAAAATTAGAATATTATTTTAAAATTAAAATATGAATTGCAATTTCATTTTAACATCTGCAAATTCTAAACTTTATGCAAATAAACTTTGATCTACTTTGTATATTTTTGAATGCGACCAAAATCTGGTTTCTAAAACTAATATTACATGCAGTGCTATGCTTTTGAATTGCTGATATGTAATGTTGGAATTAACAAATGTTTACATTTCGACAGAGAGATTCATCATTCGCTTATTTGTTTAAAGTAGGATGGTGTTTGAAATCAAACATGAAAGGAATGACCTGAATAACGCTTTCAGTTTACTTTAAACTACTTTGTATATATTTGAATGTGACCGAAATCTGGTTTCAGAAATAAATATTACTTTCAATATTTTTCTTTCAGAAAGTCATTTCGAATTTCTTATTTTAACTTCAAAGTAAAATCTTATTTGAACATTCATTTCATATTTCTGAAAGTTATAAGGAGTAAACAATATCCTCTTATATATAAATGATGAAGGAAGACTTTACTCTTTATAAGTTTTAGAAACATGAAATGAATATTGAAATAAAATTTTACTCTGGAATTAAAATAAGAAATTTAAAATGAGACTTTTTGAAGGAAAAATATAAAATTTATTTTTTAGTTACATAATTTATAAAATGTCATCCACAATATTAATATTTTAGTATTAAAAAATACTTTTCGCATAAAAATAGCACTAATTCAGATTTTAAATTAAAATTTTTCCAAAGCAAATAAGACCTCATCAAATTGTGTTTTTTTATATGAATTGCACAATTTTTTATAGTATATGCTATAAAAAATTGTAACTTCTTATATTGTTGTCTAAAATTTCTGAAGTAATAATTAAATTAATTTAAGCATTTATTTTAAGAATGTTCGTTATAGAAATAAAACTTTCTGAATAATATATTCTAAAAACTTTTAAACTAAAATGTGTGATTTTAACTAAAATGTGAAAAATGTGCTTTCACTGTAAAGTTTTGATATTTTTAAATTTATTATGAGTATTAATTACATATTATTGAAAAGGGTTTGCGTTTAGAAAAGGGGCTCATGAGTATTGATCAAATAATCTCAAAATTTTAATATCCATAAATTCCACAAAGTAATCGATATAAAAATAGAAAGGTTAAAGGGTTGACATGAGCTCAATAGAGATTCTTCAAAAAATAAGCCAAATCAAAATGCTTTGTATGATTGCGTAAGAGCTACCAGCCTTTTCTGAAGTAATTATTCCTTTCCATCTTTAATAAAGTGAAGAAGTAGAAAATCAGGGGTTTGAAAAGCCGCTTTTATAACCAGAATGCCAGCTCAACCTTCAGCACCTCTTTAGCGTTCAGTGGCTATTGAATTCTCTCTCAAACCAATTCAGAACGAGAGAGGCACCTATTGGTGGGGTTCATATTTAAAGTGCACTTAGGGAGAGAGTATAAGGTATATGGAGTGAGTTGCCTTTGTTCAGAATTTTGCTATCAATGGGAAGAATAGTTAGATTGCAGACGGAATAACAGGAGGCTGCTTCTACTCAATATGCTCCAAAAGCATTCAAGCGTATTCTACCCTGTTGAATGCCAGTTAATGACAACAACGGTCACGGCATTTTCGCCCGTTTTCACGTTTCTTTTTATTAACGGAGCAAAACTAGACCTTTCGCTCCAATAATCTTAACTTAATTGCATTTGGCTGCTTAGTTGTTTGGCTGCTTAGTTGCTGAAACAACTCTTTGTTCAATTTGTAAAATGCAAGCAAATTAAGGATGTAGTGACAAAGTAGGTATTAATTAGTTCTACTCCAGTTTTTAAAAAGTAATGTTTGATAATAAACTGAATTTTAATTCTACCAAACACCTCCTGAAAATAATAATTTTTTTTTTTAAATGAAGTAAAGATCCTTGATTTACATGTATGTGTTTGTACATTTGTCAGGGGGTAGAGATTTCACGTTTTTATTGTTTCACACATTTGTGCTGCTGATGCCTATAAAATTTTTACAGCTCTAACGTAAAATTAAACTTTTTTTTGAAAATGGAAACTCAATTAAATTGCTTTAAATAAATCAAAGCAGTTCAGGAAAAGTATAAAACACAAATAAATTAACTTAAACTTTATATAATGCTTAAAAAATGAGCCCTCAATGTTAGTTTTAATTGTTATAGAATCACTGCTAACATTTTTACTACATTTTACATTATACTAACCTAAAAAATTAACATTTCAATTTATATATAAATGAAAAGATAAATCTTAAAATTATAAGCATAATTATGTTTGTAATTTATTTCTCTCTGTTGAAATATCTTCCACGCAGTTGCATTTAAGCTTTAAATTAAAGATTACAGCTCTGAATTCTATTGAAATTCAAATTATTAAGAAACTAACCAATCTTTTCACTCTAGGAAACTTTTTATTTATTTTGCTTAAAGATTAAAAATGCATGCTGCAGTGTTTGTATTCTATTATAAAATTTACAATTGCATAATATGAGAAAGAATTAAAGTTATTTCTGATCATTAAATATTAAATTTGTTCCATAAAAATAAATTAGCAAATATTTTATTTTATTTTATAAAATTTCAAATCTCATAAATAATAGAAAATCAGAAAACTTCAGTCATTTATTGTTTTAAACCAAATACAGCTTTTTATACATATCAGTATCTAACTGAATAAATATGTTGTTGAACATATAAATTTTAATGTATCATTTACTTTTAAAGAATTATTTGAAACTATATGAATGTTAAAACCCTTATGTAACTTACATAAGAGAGAAACGAAGCAGAAATTATTGGCTTAAATTTATTTAACTTAGAAAATGTAAAAAATATATCCTTTTTGGTGAATATTTCTATTTGCTGTAACGAGCGAAATGTCACTTTTCTAAAGTCCACTTGAAAGATACGAAATCCTATAAATTTTAGTTAAAGAACAATTTTACAATAAATTGCAATGAAATAGATAAATCCACATAAAGAAGACATTTTCTTCTGAAACATGCTACTTGGCTTGGAAATGGAAATGATAAAAAAGATTTAAGCCATTATCATGTATATCTTTTTCAATAAACGCTATAGTTTTATTTTAAAAGAATTCCATGCTAGATTATAAAAAGAACTAAACTTTTTTATTATGTAAGATTATTTTAACTTTTTTTAACTCTACTTTATACTTTAAAATAGTTTTAGAATTTCATTTGAAGCAAGAAATTTCAGGATTTATAGTTTTGAATAAATGATAAAAATTTGAAGAGCTTTTACTAGAACTGTGCTTTCAAAAGTAAGAAAAAATTTGACATTTTTAAAACTGAAAAATATAAGCTTAATTAAAGTATTAAGCTTATATTTTGAAATAGAAACTAGTAAATTATAAATGTTACATTTATTTTGTTACAACTTATTAGCTCTTAGTATTTTAACAACTTACATAAATGGGATTTTTTGAAAAATCAGGAACTGAAAAATATATACATATTTACTAGTTATTTCAGGACTAATGCCAGCTATTATTCGACTTCTATGAAACTAACTCTGAAGTTTATTAAAAGAACTATTTTTTATTTCAAATTAAAAATTTATTTTCTAACTGGCTAGATTTCAATTTATTATTATTTTTTCTGGTGTTACTCTAGTTGTAAAGGTCAAAGATAATCAGTGATTTTACTCATATTTAGACTTAAAACTAAGTTGAATTATTTTCCTATTAGCAACAAGGATTTAACCATTAAATATTTTAGTTTTGATGAGATTATACGGTCAAATTAGCAATTTTTGATATACACACAAATAAGGCTCAAAATTAGGAACAATTCAAAATGTTAAAAGCTGAAAAAGTAGACAGCAGTATTTAATATTTTTAATGAGACTGTAAAGTTCATATTAGTTTAAAAAGAAAAGAATCTAATATACTATAAGAGTTTTCAAATGCAGACAACATAATTAAAAGCTTATTAGACTTTTTTCATATTAAATGTATCAACTATGTACATTTAAAAAATTTCTATGGCACAACTATATTTAATTAAAGTCTTCATAGTCTAGAAAACTTCTACTAACAATTCACTGGTGCATAACTTTGTGGATGTACTAAACTTTAATAATTTCAATTAGAATTCTTGGGAATTCCAATTTTATAATCTGGGTATAAAACTCTTCCGGTAAAATTGCTGAAACTATTTTTCCAATCAATATCACGAACAATTTCAGTGATGCAACACTTCACATTTTCATATTAGAAATGTCTAGAGTTGTTTGTTTGCAGAAAATTGACGAACGATTGAAAATGATTTACAAATAATTAAACATAATGACTGATTATTTTTAATTAAATAATTAAATTCAAGTTTTTTGAATTCAACATATTACATTACCAAAAATCATTAGTTTGCCTAATACTACTTATGAAATTTTATATTTTAGTAGTCATTAAGACTACTAAAATATAAAATTTCATAAGTAAGTTATAATATTTATTTATAACTTACTTATTATAATATTAATTATTATAATTATAATATTTATTATACTTACTTATAATATTTCATAAGTAAGTATAATTCTAAGGCATTAAGCCTTAGAATTATACTGATGAAAGCAGCTTTCTGTTAAAAATATATAAAGTGAAAATTAACATAAATTCAGATCATACGTTTTTAAAAATTATATTAGATTATCATAAGCTTTTAGATTTTTCTTAATTTAAACAAAACATACAAATTAAATTAAATGTTTTCATAACACTAACAATGCATTATTCTAGATTTTTTTTTTCGTTTTTCAAAGCCCCCCCCCCCCTTCTATTTCTTAAAAAAATACATTGGAGTAATTATATATTTTTAAATACTAGTAAATAACAATATAGGGGAATGAAAAATTATTACATGTTAATGTTATTATTTTCAAACGAAAAGATAATAAAGAACTCTTTCTAGTTAATATTATTAGGAGGGAAGGAATAAGAAGCTGAATTTAGAATTAAAAAATTAAATCATCCTTCTAACAATGTGTTGATGAAATAGTTATTTCTAACAAATATATTGTCAGATGGCTAACTGTTAAACTATTATATTAACTAATGGGGCTTTATTCTGTAACTCGCAGAAATTTTCTGTATTTTTCTGAAGAACATAGTTTAAATATCAATAAATGACTTGAAATTACTTTTCAATTTTGAAGTTTAAATGTTTCTAAATACTTTTAAAATTATTGTACTTCCTTGTATGATTTTAGAGTTTATAATTTCCATGGCAATTAAAAAAGAATAAAATATTAAGAAAAATATTTGCTCAAAAACGTTTTAAGCAATATATTTTACTTTAATAAATCCTTATTATTTTACTTAGGAATATTAAGTTTTGATATAAGCATGCATTTATCTATGATTATTTTCTTAATGAACTATAAATAAAACATCAGATTAATGAATTTTCAGCTTTGTTTTTACACTACGATGTTGTTCAAATATTAGGTTGGGGAAAAAGAAATCCATTATTTTTACGTGAACTTTATGTAACTTCTTTTGGATTCACTTTGTAAAAAGGTACAGCTTTCATGTAGATTTTTAGGTCTTGCGCGTTACGACTGCTGACATGCGGTTAACTTCGATCATTTATGATATTTTATAGACATTTTCGACGATGCTGTATCCACATGCGAGGTGCATCTTTAACATCAAAAATACCCGAACGGAATCGACGAAACAAAAATTGTACGTAACTGGTTGTTACAGTCTTATATAGGACGATAAATACCTTTCACAATTTTAGCCACCCGGCTATCTTTTTCGCCGTTACAAGAGAAAAACGAAAATGTATCGAATTTTTTGTTTGTTGTCTTCCATTTTTAAAACCTTGTACTCGTAACTGAATTAATCAAACAAAAAACCGCAAAAGGATATTTTAGTGTCAAATATCACCTTTCCAATGAGCATAAATCTGAAATTCTTTGATAGATACCTCACGAGATATCGATCACTACAGACGTCTACCGAAAAAATAATGGATTACTTTTTCCCCAAACTAATATTAAATAAAGATGTGTTAAATAATAACATAACAAAATATATGAGATTGAAATTTACGTTGTTTCTTTTATTCATACGAAAAACTTTTATCTTACATAGTGTGAAATTGCTGTATATAAATTCATATTTTTATGGAATACTTAATACAAGACTTTATGCGCTCAATATTTTATATTAATAAAAGTCTTTTGTGATGTAGAAAAATCAGGAATAAGTGTAAAGACAAGTAAGCAAACAAATGATGTTCTTACATAAGAAGTAATCTCTTGTAAGATAAAAACAAAGTCATCTCAAACAACATGCATTTTGAATCGCAAATCGATCGACGAATATTAATTCAATCCTCTACCTTGAAGACATTTCATGCAAATTTATGTGAAAGAAAATTCTTCAATCTTATTAAATTGGGAAACTATATTTTGCGCACAAGCTAAAAATTCAACAGTTTTTTTTATTCTTAACTATGTTCTAAAGGATATTATTAATTTAAGAGCATAGGAATTTCCGGTTTTAATAAGGAGAAAAATAAAAATGTTTTGTTTAAGAAAAACAACAAATGTTTAAATTTAAATAATTTTAAGTAAAAATATGCCTGCAACCTAATTTTGTTAACCTAAAAGGTAGATTAAGAATTTTGAAAGTTTTTGGAATATTATCAGTGCAAAAAGAAGAAAATATTTATTATTTTTATTCAAATTAAATATAAGAAAAGTTGGAGAGATTGTATAGATTATTTCTAAAGATTACTATAAAACTGTAATCAAATTTGTTATTTATAAAATTAAAATCTGAAACTATTAAAAATTTAATTAATGCCTACAAATATCAGTTAAAACTTTCCCATAGTTATTTAAATAATATTTGATATATTTTAAAGTTACTTAATAATTTGAAATTTTTAATCATTTATTATATTACATAGTCCAAACTTAAACGAATATACAAATGTTTTTAATAAACATTTTCCCGTAAAAAAGCGGCAGGTTCATAACAAAATTCATTTCATGTATTTTAAGTTATTTACCGATTGAAAATTAGTATAATTAAACTAATGATTATTAATAAAATATAAAGAAAAGTAAAATTTCTGTATGTTTTAATAATTTAAATAATAAGAAATGTTTTATATATTGTTATGTCGTGAAATTTCATAACTTGTATGCTTTTAAAAAACATTTTCTTGAAAAAAATATCTCTGGTAAATTGAATTGTATATTATTTATGACTTATTGAATATATACATATGATATTCACAAAATTGGTTTCTATTTGTGAAATTTTTAAAAAGATAAAGCATCTAAAACTTTACTTAATTGGCATTACATTTAATGAGAGAATTAACATGAATATGTTAGCATCGTTTTATTTTACAAACATTTTTTTCCATTTTCCCTATATTACATACTTAAAGGGAAAATAAAGTGAAACCAATTCAACATTTTATATTTATAATATAGGATTTAAAAACTTTATGAAATAAATTGTCGAAAACATTTTAGAAATTGTTGCATCAATGTTTTGATTCTGCTCAAAAACTGAATTTTTGAAAAAGATAATGAAGTTGAAATTTATAATTTACTAACTTAGTAAAATTCAGAGTTTTCTTGAAAACAAGTTACAAATATAAATTCGAGATTATATTCCGCTTTTTGTTCTGTTGCAGTTATTATAATTCTTTATATAGCTTTACAAATTTGTTAAAAAATCAAAAGACCAATATAATTATACCTTTATTTCCTTTCCATATAAACATTGTAATAGAAGATAATTTATGACAATATTTCGAACGAATACAGTGCAAAATCAATGACTAATTTAATAGTGCTTAAATCTTTTTATAATGTGTGATCGGTGTATTATATTTATAAATATTAACATTTATAGAAATGATGTACAATTTAAATATATTTCAGGTAATTATTTTTCATCCCTGTTATTTTGATTCTATATCAAATACAAGCCTTTATATATTGTTGTGTTGTTCAAAATAGACAAAATATAAAATAGAATGAAAATGTAAAAACTTCTTGTGATGATTGATTGTTCTGTACGATATCAGGATCTTAGCTTGTCAAATACACCAAACTCAGTTATTCCTATTCCCATTCCTAAACATTATTATTCACCTAAAGATGTAAAGGAAAATGTGTGCTAGTACAAATTTATTTTTATTGACTTTAATGTATTTTGTGTGAGTACTCAGAAACTATACCATGGTACTTGTAAATAATAAATTAATTTATGAGAAGATTTTTCTAAGAATATAAAAAGTTAAAGATTTCCAAAATCTTAAGATCTTTAAGATCTTTTGAGGTATTTTAAATGTAAAAATAAATGAATTCTCCATTTAAATTAACGAGCTTTCAGATGTACATTCTCTTCATATGATGGTATTTATAGCTTTAATGATGAAGCATCATTACTGGTATTATAAGTCGAGGATTCATAACAGTTCCATTCTTCTTCGCCAAATTGCTCCAGTGAATTTCAATACTTGCTGCTTAAAAAATACCGAGCATCCAATTAGCTGCATTTCTCTGTTTCCTTTTCTTAGTCAAATAAAAGCCATTTCTCTCACAAAAGTTCTGTATAAGACTTGTTATCTTTTATAAATTGAATATATACAAAACAGAAAACAATATCACTGTAAAATTATGTGAGTAAATATGTGTAATCTGTATTTTATTTTATTTACGAGGAATCTACTGATATTAAATTCAACATATGAAAGCATACGAGTATTCGAGCTTATCTTCATTATCCAATAACAGTTTTCCTTCTGTCATAGTAATTTAATGAGATCGAATATTTAAGTTTTCATTCGAAATAAATTTAACAACCAGCTTAAGTTGAGTAAGCACATTTAACTTGTTGATTTAAATTAATGCGTAAGTACCCACATGTAGGATCTGAAAGCCACATCTTGTTTGCATAACGAAAACATCTTGATAATGAGGATTCCGAATTTATTCCAACATAATTATCAATTTTGTATTATGTAGATTTCCTTTGCTTCAAAATGTAAACAATTACCGTTTGGAAACTAAATCGTAATATTGTTTGATGATGATAAGCAATTAGATAATTAATTTCCGTCAGAAAATGAATAATTGTTTTACGTTACATGGATTATATATAGATTAAGTTGCATAAATCAACTGGAACAACTTTCTTCTTAAGAAACATTTTCAGAATTAAAGATTTCCAGAAACCATTCTTAATTCTATGTTTCTATGGATGGTAACTTTGCTATTTTGTTTAAATTTAATTATAAACATAGTTTTAATGAGGATTTTTTATTTTTAAGCTATTGCCTAGATTACTGATTAACAGTCCTAAGCAATTTTATGATTTTGATAATAATTTCATTTGAAATTGAATTTAAAGTCTCTAAAAATATGTCAGTGATTTTTACTGAAGGGTGCTAAGAAAGGAAGAACATTTGATAAATTTAATAAATGTTTATTTTGTTTTAAATGATATATTAAAAATTTTTCTGATTAGAATTAAAATAATGATTTCAATACAAAAAAAGAATACTTTTGTTGATGTGTATGATTTTTTTTAAATACCCATAAAATCGAGAATATTTATTGAATATTTCAAAACCGTTAGCAGCTAATGGAAAGGCTTTCACAGCACAAGAAATTTGATATTTTATCCAGCAATTCACTCAATAAATGTGAAGTAGAGCTCGTATAGTTTATTTTCATTTACACTAAGTGCCATCAGAACATTAATTTCAAGTTTATGAGGTAGTGACGTCTTTTACTTCCTGCTAAAAGTAAAAGAACCATCGCATAACAATCGCACTTCATGATGGGCGAATCATCAATCACCATCCAAAACTCTATGATGTCTCGATTACATTATACTTATTTTGATAAGTACTTTCAAAATAAATAGGATATGACAGGTAAAAAAAATTTCCAGGTATCTGACACATATGTCTCAATGATTTTCAAATAAATAAGATATGACTGATAAAAAATATTTCCAGGTATCTGACACATATGTCTCAATGATTTTCTATGTATCGTCTGAAATGAATTTTCGCTTCTCTTACAAATGTCTAATATTAAGTTTAAAAAGTTTCTATATATAATCATTCCTAAACAGTAATATTTCGTAGTTAAATTTTAAAAGTGCTGATATATTGGAAAAAGATGTAACATATTAATTTAAATATTTTAGAATATTATTCATGTCTCTTTAAACATCACTTATATTTTCAGCACCAAAATTTGAAATTTTCTAAATTGCAACAGAAATAACTTAAAATCAATACACCTTTTTTTATTACTAATCATAATAGTTTTATTTCTTTAATTGGTAAATGTTCATGTGTGTTAAAAAAATAACTCTCAGATAATGACATTATTTTTCTTAAGTAATATTAATATTAGTATAACTTTTAGTGTGTTTGTCTGAAATTAATTATCTCGATGGAAAAATGAAAGCTAAATTTCAAAAGCTAATATACTTATTTTAGGAAAAAGTCTTAAAAAATTCACAGTAAAAAACGAGAATAGTTTCTAAAATCAAAACAAAAATGAAAAAAAATGAAAAAATGTTCTTTAAGAATAGTTTTCTTTTTACACGATTCATTACTTTGATAATTAATTCAGCCAAAAAAATATTTTTTTATCTCATAATTTATATATTATGCTTGAATGAATTTAAATGTTTGTATTATATTAAAAGTTTTCTGATATTATAATGTAACTTAAGTTTTTGCTTATGATACATTTATAATCTAAAAACTGGAAAGTTAGAAAATCTGATAAATCTAAATTGCTTGCTTGTAATTAACGAAATTAATCTATGTTGTCTATGTCTTTAACTATATGCTTCAAGTAGCCCAATTTTTTTATATTATTATAGTTGTTACTCTATGAGCTGTTTTGTCATTGATTATATCATAGATAATTATAAAGTTGGATAATATATAATACATGAAGAGTTTTATGTGAAAAGAGTTGATTTAGATACTTAAATAGTTTCTCAAAATGGTTTTTGGTTATGTAACATAATACTAGACAGCTACTTTTTGTAGCTATAATAATTTTAATCATTTAAAACGCTGAAGTTATTTAGATTAGGATACTTTTGTTTCGAAATATATTTAACAATTACGTACATTAATTTGTCATAAATAAATCAGTCTCATTTGAAAATAAAAATAAATTCATTTTTAAAATATAACATACAAATGTAAAAAATAAGATATTTAAGGAAACAAAAAAATATATTTATAATGGTCTTTTATCTAAAATTTAATAGTTTACTTTGAAATTTTTTGAAGCATTTTACACGAGTAATTATTCTTGCTGTATTTTAGTGTCAAAATCTGTATTTATTTCAGACTGAAAATTTAAGAGTCTTAGTGAATACAAATAAATACCTTTGCATATGAAATCTGTATATTAATTGTTGTTTTATTAGAATAGCATGTGTTACATTTTTAATATAACATTCTGAAAGAATAACGTAAACTTCAAAGAAAATATCAACTAAATATAGGTTGGGATAGATGAATAACTCAATATATATATGACGAGTATTAATAAAATGAAATTTTATTTTATTAATACTCGTCATATATATATTGAGTTATATATATAATTAAATTTTATTTATGTTCTTTTAAAGACAAATTTTTAAGACATTTGTTTACGTTTTAGCTGCATAAAATGGCTTTGTATCAAACAAGCAAACATAAAACATAGGAAACTTAATATTTCCTTATTATTAATAAGTAGAAGTTAGTGAAATGTAATCCAGAAACCAAGCAGGTAATTTTTTTTCTTGATAATATAGTTTGTAGATGAATGCTCTTAAAATATATTATAAATGAATTACAACTATCACAAGCTTAAATTATTTCCTAATAATTAACAAGTTTCAGTAATTAGTTGTACAATTACTACAATTTGATCTTTATTATACTACAACGTGGTACTCAATACTACAATTCGATCCTCACCATTTCGAAGATAATTAGCAAAATCTGAGTATTTTTTGGCTCTTAACTTAGATCAATGTATTAGAAAATTCCGTACTGGACGTCCTCTTGCAGTTATCCTTTCAAGTCATCAATAGCTAATGCGACTTCTCATATAAGATATAGTGTAAGAGCCTCTTTTATGGTGAAATTGCGTGAAACTTCGTCACTTAACGAAAGATGCTACCGTGCATTTATACTTTTCGAATTTTCTTCATTCCATGGGAAATCAGCTCATCAAACTACCTGAAATCTGGAATGGGGCCAAATAAACTTATTTTGCGTGATCTCGAGTTTGTTTAAAAGATGGCTGTTATCGCACCAAATACTAGATTTTTTTTTCTTATTATTTTTACCCAAAGTATTTACATGGCCAATTACAATGTAAATCATTTTCCCTTGGGGCCTAATTTCTTCCGTTTTCAGTAGCAGTTTTGAGTATACAAGTATTTTACTTTTGCAAAGACGTGTTCTAACAGGCCTTTTTGCTACGAAGTTTCTTTTCAATCGTAGTAAAATGTTGTATTCTATTCTAAGAATAGTGTATTATTGTCTATAAATAGTTCCATTTCGAAACTGGCTTCCTTCCACTCAAATATTGAATCTAGTCTAGACTCTGCTAAACATTTTTTCCTCTAAAACTAAATTCAAATAAAATTGTTCACGGTATTGACTCCATGAAAATACGGATCTCCAATGACTGTATTCAGAATTCATTCATTTCATTTCTCTGAAGATATGAATTTAAATAAAATTACTTCGAAGTGATTTGAATTTTCATATATATCTAAACTCATCACAATATCAATTTTCATATGTGTCTAAATTTCTCATACCGAGTACTATTGAAACAAATACCCATAGAAAACAATATTAATTTTCATATTTAATTTATGACCTCAAATGTCATTAGGAATATCTTAATTTAAAACAAGTAAAATCATTGTATTAAAAATATGCCATACACAACTCTTTTTTCCATTCTCAATATTTACCTTTTATTTCCTTATCAATCAATTAATACTTTTTAATTCTTAAGTATCTAAGTAAAACTATTTCATTTGTAGTGTGCACAAAAGTGGTAAATAGTGTGGTTTTGAACATAAATATAGGTAACATATATTTAATGAATAGGTATACGTAAAAAGGCTAACACTTAAGACTTCATAAATGCTTAAGATTTTAATATTCTTCTGCTAAAACTTAAGATTAAATTATCATTGTAATATGATATATATATATATATATATATATATATATATATATATTATGTGTGTGGGTGTGTAATGTTTCATTATTAAAAAAACGAATAACAAAATTCAATATTCTTTATTATTTTTTTATATAATCAGCAATAAAAAATTTCACCTGAAATTTCAAAATATCCTTCATAATGTGCTAGAGTATTATATTATACATACAAATTCAAAATTTCTATTTTCAGTGAAACAGAGGTTATTTTGCATATTGATAATGAAGCAAAATGATTAAAATAGTTAATTAACTTTATAATTTAATTATAATTTAACATTTTAATAACTAAATGTTTTTATTAATATAATGTTTATCATATAGAATTAATTTGAAAATTTCTAATTCCTTTTTGAAAGTTTCCAAATTAGATTCTAAAAGCATTTCCTATCAAAATGCACAACACGTGTAGAAAATAAAAAAAATTTAAGACAACGGATATTTTAATTTTTTAGCATCTTATAGGTTTTTTGTAAAACTGTTCCGGAGTTTATGTCTTTTATTTACATTAAAAAAATTTCAAAATAATATAAAGATTTTAATTGTTAAACTACTAATTGCTAATTACATTTTAATTGTTTTACTTTAACTAAGTGATTAAAAATGTATTAAAATGTGTTTTTTTCAAATTTACAATTTCTTTTCTGATTGTTGACATATAGTATTATTCCATTTCCATTCATTGATAAATGTTAAGGAATGAGTAATTGTTACGCATTTATCAAGCACATATTTTTTCAATAAAAATATTTTACGTATGTTATTATCTGTGTTTTTGATGGTTTTTAATTGGACGAAAGAGAAGCATTTAATTTTTTCACAGTTCGATTTTTTAATAAGTCTTCCGAATTTAAACTTTTATAATTCTACTTAAACATATTCTGCGTATTATCATTTTATATTCTATGAAGTAACTAACATCTTTTCAATAATGTCTCTTTATATGTCAAAGAAATTTTCAGATTAATTTGATAAATGTACACAGCCATATAAATTTCCCTGAATGGTGAAAATAATGGAGTCATATAGACGACAAGTTATTATAAGAATTATAATGACAAACAAATCAATATTTGAAAATAAATACTGCTCTAACTGTACTATATTATTAAATTTCTCAACTTTTACCATTAATATAATGGAATACTACCTATTTCAATATTCTGTGAATAATTTAGATAAATAAATTTGAATAGTATTCTATGAAATTGCTTTAAAATATCTAAATAACTAAATCATTAGTATCGTATTTTCATTGTATGAAAAATTAAAAGCTTAGAGTAATTTCATTATGTTAAAATTAATTTTATGAGTGGAATAGTTTAAACAGAAATACATGGCTATCTTTAAATAAATAATGTTTGCGTATGTGCATAAATAAAGATCTTAATATTTATAATATTAGAATATTTGAATTAGAGATATATTAGAATATATAAATTTAATAATTCTTCAAAATTAAACGAATAACTTCCGTAATTGAGTTTTTAAAAGAGTACTTTCCTGACTGCAAATATATATGAGAACTATAGCAATGAACATTACTAAAAGAATAGTTTGATATATTTTAATCTTATATTCCAAATAATCACAATGGAACATAATAATAAAGGAGAAATCTAACATAGTATAATTTCCTTTATGCAATGTGAGTTCTCAATGCTTTATAGCATAATACATATTCAGGAATTTAGTTCTTGATACTTAACTCCCACTATTTTATAACTATTCTTAATGAAATAAAGCATACAGATCCATTCCTTTATTTGTTGAGGAAATTAATGTATACACAACCTATTCTAAATCAATTATGTTTGCTTCCTTTCTCCTTTTCTAATTGTAATTTGAAATATTAAGACATGGCCTGAGGCCAACAAATAGTCCATTACTCGGCATAATTGGTATTTAGAACATAGGAAGTATACCAATCTTTAATGTCCCTCAACGCCTGTTGAAAAAGCATTTTTGTCATCATCTTTAACACACCATTTTCTTTTATTATCATACGAGATATAAAAACACTGAAAAATATTTTTCTCTACAAAAAAATCTACAACAGTTTTGTATAAGCAAATCCATTTATTTCCAGAAGTTTTGTTGGGCTTCCTGCCAATTTCTTCTTACAAAATCTCAGCAAAAAAGATACAATGGTTTGTAATGAAAAAATATATTTCTGTAGATAATATACTAAAGAGATTAATATTTGTATCGTAAAAAAAATTTTTAACAGAGAGTTGAAAAATATCACAGGTTAAGTAAAGATTTCAGATTTATGTGAAGGATATTTTGTCACTTGGTCGAATAGTTGAATTACCAGCAATATAAACACAAACTATGATTTTAAAAAATCTTATAATACCTATAACTTATTTTTAAATTAGTTAAATACAAATGCACAGAAACAAAACGTTTTATAATATTTCGATTTTAATTTTTGTTCACATTTTACTTTTTCCTCCTTTTGGAATTTTCTAACCTAAACAAAAAGTTTTGATATTCTTGCTCATGCTTACTAAACATTTTCTGCAAACTTAAAAAATTTCAAGTACACATTTACAAGGAAATTTTTGTTTATAATAGGAAAATAGAAATTAAATAAATGATTGAAGCTTTTTTTTAAAACGTTTATAGATTTTTTTGTGTGATTGTTAATTTTATCATCATCTTGGCGATTGGTAATTAATCTTTATCATTATCTTGGAATTTAAATTGTTTTATTTTAAAAAAAATTTAATTAAAATTATTTACTATTTTTTTCTTAAAATAATTTCTAAATTTTTATACTTCCAATTTTTAATTTTACCCCTTAAATTAGTTCAAATTTCAATGTTCTTAAAAATTTCAAAAACGTCTGTTATTAAGAATAACGGGCATTTGTAGAATGTTTTCTTACATCCGGATTAAGTTTTTGCATCTAAAATATAATTATAATCGTTAATTTTGATATATATTTTAAATAAATTAACAATATAATTTAACAACTAATAATCCTTAAAATGAATTTTTTTATTTTTCAGATACGGTTGAGGAGAAATAATCTACTTAAAGAAAGAAGCAATCATATTATTTCATACTTAAAAATTGGCACTTACAGAAAAATTAAATTATTCTCCTTTTTTGATATAATATTAAATTTTTTATTAGTTTTCATTTGCTTAATAAGTATTTTTGATAGTACGAGATATAATACTCCTTAATTAGCCTTAGCTTTAAATTTTTTTCATCTGTAAAATAAATTCCGAAAGAATTCTTTTTGCTTTAAAAACGTCTGCTCTCACACAAAAGAATTTGAATAAAAAATTTTCTCTTTTTTAAATTTAATTGAAAAGCATATATTTATTAAAAATTTGAATCGTTTGAATCAAATGTCTGCATGGACGTTTTTTCAATGTAAAATTGATAAAGAAAATTATGTGAGATTTAGAATGGAAGTTTGTCTAGCCGAATTTGTAATTTTAAAGGAAAATAAAAAACATTTCCACATTTTTAAAATTTTATTCAAACTGATGCGAACTATGTTTTTGGAATATTTCTATAGATTTGATTATTTTTGATTTGAATAAACATCTGTATTTGATCAGTTTAAGTGGCTGATATTTAAAATATAAATTCAAATGCATAAATGACAATAGATTAGAAAATATTATAAATAAGCGATGATTTTGAATTAAATTATCATTTCTATTTTATTAGTATGTTTATTTCTTTTTATTTTAATAACAAAAGAAGTTTGATTTATTGTTAGTTAAAAACATTTCGTGTTTAGATAAATTAAAAAATTTCGTAACCAAGACATGGTGTGTTTGAAAATGCAAATGAAAGAAATTAATGTATATTTCATGATATGTAAATTATTATATATTTAGAAATGTAGCATTAATATAAAATTAACTGAAGAAGCTTTTCTGACACCTTAATTCAATAACGTTTTATTCTTAAGATATAAAAAAGTCTCTTTTACCTAATACATAACAGCTTACAAATCTAAATATTTTCTGAATAATATGCTAAAAAGGACATGTTTTGTCTATTTTATAAAGGTATCTTAGTTATTTATTGATTTCATTAATTTTATCACTGCATATTTTTATAAAAATGTTTTTTCAAAAAAAAAAAATCTTGGTAGGCCTTATATGAATATTCAATACTTTTCTTGATAGCACTTTTTATTAACTTTAATAAAGTATAAATAAAATGAAATACATATGAAAATAAATTTAATTTAAAAATTATCCTTTAAATGAATTTTAAAAATTAATGCAGTATTTGATGAAGTATAAAGAGATTAGGAAATGAGAAAACTATTTATATACCTTATCATTTATTTTATTAAAGGATAGAAACTAAAATTTGTTTATTATAAAATTAATGCCTATTTAAATTTTGCATAGTTAACTTCTCTATTCACTATCTAATTAAACATACTTTTAACATACACCATTCGCAACCAAATTAATGAATAAATGTTTACATAAAAATTAAACTTAATTAAAATGTAACTAAAACATTTAATCAAACTCAAAATCTTCTTTACCACCAGACTTAAATATAATTAATATTCAATATTCCCTTGATTTCCATAAATGTTAGTAAAGGCTTACCCCTTTCGTCATAAATAAATATTTGTATTGCTTTATTATCTGTAACACAAACATTGAATTCTTAATCAGAAGAAAGGTAAACTTCAAAAGGAATGTTTAGAGCGTGAAAACTATTTTCACCTTATCTGGTAAGTTTCTAACAAACCCGTTAAGAAGAAAAATAAGAATTTTGCACACACAACCCTGTTGAAAGTCAAGATACTTGACAATCGAGACGGGAAAAGTTCCAATTGCTTTCGGTAAACAGAGAAACCATTTCAATTCGGAGATAATAATATTTGCTCTCCCAAGAAAGATTGCCACTTTCCCAAGAAATCAGAAAAAGCGAGATTAAAATATACCTTCGTAAATCAGTGAAGTTTAAATAATGTGTCACAGGAATTCCTCAATGTGAACTAACTTAAACATTTAAGTTAATGTGAGACATCAGAAAATCGAACTTGTCTGATTTTCTTAAGCAGAAAACAGCTTTTGAAATAGTTCATGAAAAAACTTTCTAGTAAATGAATACTGAAATTCAATTTCTCTATAATGAATAGAATATCCTGTCTATGTATTCCTAAATTATTTAACTATTTTTTTCAGTTTTTAATTTACAATTGCTATAAATTATTGACATTTATTGCTGGGTTTCAAAATCTGAAAGCTCCGAGCAAAAGAACCAAAACAAATTTTTATTTAAACAATCTTTAAAGGATAAACTGGAATTTTTTTAATTCATCTTATTTTATTTAATAGCAATCGGTATTTGCATTTTTATGCTTACTTAACCCATATTTGGCATTAGTGTGGGATATAAAATCCAAATCAAAATAAAGAAAAAGCTGTGCTCATATTTGTATCTCAAAATTCTTAAATCAAAAAGTGAATACTATTAATATATAGAACTTACTAAATTTTCCTCATTCTTTATTTTGATGATGTTAATGGCTCATTCTTTTCATTAATGTAACTAAGCAAAATTTGTAGAATATCTATTGTGAACAGTAGACATTATTTAGAGATTTAGCTCAGATTCTTTAATTGAAGTCCTCAAGGAAACCTGTAATAAACAACTGAGTGTCTTAGAATAAAAACTCTTACAAATCTACTGCAGTACATGTCTGAATCATAAAGCTTCTAAGATAAGTATCACATGCCTTTTTTTTCTTCATTATCCAAATTAGGAACTACACAGACTCAAAGCTATTTTGATAATGATAATGTGGTGGTATTCAGCCGAAAAGTCTCCATAAAAATCAAAACATGTGACATATATGTACTTTATCGTAATTATAGTAACAGGAATTAGTTTGAGTGCCAACAAATCACAGTACACTCTACTATGAAAAGTAAAAAAGCTCACTGAAGATTATCTACCATTATCTTTTGCATGATCATCTATACTCAAATAATATCAATATCTTTGAGTAATATATTATTAGTTGTTGCAAATTATATAAAGAAAAAAATTGACACCCAACAATTAATAAAAAGAGCAGAAAATGCAATTGACTAACAAATAAAATGTTTGTTCTAATTGTTCTTTTTGTAACAAAGCATATCGTAAATGATTTAGGAAATAGACGTAAAAGACATCTAAATTAGTTGAATTTTAATAAATTGAGAGATCTATTCAAATTCAAACTAACAAAAGTATTATATAAACTTTTTTCTAAATAATAAAATTAAAATCCAATTGTTTAGTTATATATAGAATATCATAGAAAATAGAAATAAACCTCTTGATATATTACAAAATTTTTCCATTCTTGATTTTTATTTTAGTTTCGTACGCTTCTAACAAGCAAACATTTTCTCCAATTATACATAATAAGTAGCATAAATAAACAACATACTTTAGTTATTGTTAATAAACTTAAGTTCGAAATTATCTCTAAGTTTTTAAATTTTAATGTACTTAGACTGTATTTAATAAAATTTGTATTTTTCTGTCCATAGTCAGCCATATTATAAATGATAAAAGTTCTCTGTTTTACGTAAAACTGAATCAGATGTATTAAAATATCCTTTAATGAGCTGATTAGTCTACAAATGCAATTACTTCTAATTAATTACTCTTTTAATTTAGTTTTAATTTATCTAATTATTTAAATTCTAATGAACAAAAGTTTCATATATTTCACGCGGTAATTATGTACTGAGATTTACAAAATTTACTATAACAATGAGGAAGCTTAATTTTTTAAGGTTTTCAGCTTTAAGTGATTTCGAATGGAATTCTCAGTAACGAAAATCCAAATATTTTCGCGTTATTAATTCGGTGATTTTAATTCCGTATTGAAAATTTATCAGTTTTAATATTAAATTCGTAATTTTTTATTTGCTTAGTTTAATCACACTTATGTAAATATTATTTGTTTCAGATATTTATTTTATTTACTTTAAAGAATAAAAGCGATTTAGATTTTAAACATTTTTAAGGTAAAAGATAAAGATACTTTTAAAGATAAATATTTTTAATATTTATCCAATATAATTATTATTTTAAATTTGATATCAATTATCATTGTTCAACTTTTAATGCATAGTAAATGTCAACAAAATTATTTAAATATAAATTTAATTTTTTGTTAGGTGACTAGTAAAAATTGGAAATATATAAATTACTAAATGATATACAATTATTGATGCTATTTTGCAGTTATTGTTCTTGAACACTTTGCATATATTTATGTGTGTGTATTTATAAAAAAAATTATATTGACATAATAATTTTAACCGGATCATAAATTACAGTTTGTTTCAAATAGCAAAAAAAATCTGCATTTTAAGAATAATTTTTGAATAATCTAACGATTTTAAGCTATTGTAAAAAAATTGTTCATTTTCAAGATCTTATTACTTTCAGAAAACGTTTTTTAGAAATTGTGAGCCATTCTAAAATCACAGTTGAGAAAATCTAAACAATATAGTTTTTATCGAAAATAATAATTGCATCCCTGATTAATCCTGATATAAAAACGAGTTAACCGTATTTCTTTCAGAGCTCTTTAAAAAATAAAAGGCATCATGTTTAATTAAAAACCAGCTCTTTATAAGAAAATATATAAACCACTTAAAGTACAGGAAATTACAAATTCTTTTACACAATACTAACATATATATATTTAGGTTTATTTAAAATCTGACAAGAGTTATCCTTCATTGTTGTAATGACGCGCAAAAAGGAAGTTGTTTTGATTTCTTTTCTAGTCATAAAATTGGATTATCAACGAAAACAACAATGGGATTAAGATTTAATCACATTATACGTACAGGATATGAAAATTCCAAACATTCAGTTATCACTGTCAGTTGCAGTTCGAAGCAAAACATGTCTAATGTGGAAATATAGCTTCTGGGATAACACACGGAAAACAGAGTCTATAACTGAATTATATACTGTCATTTATTTAAGAATGTATTATATGAAAGTGTACTTAATGGATATGGGACATGTTTCATGATGGGAAATAAAGAAAGATTGAGTACAATATGTCTGATTAATAGAAAGAGAGATTTAGTAGTACTCAGCAATATCCGTATGCATTGATTATTTATTGATTTCTTTTTTATTATAGTCATTGCAGTCTGGTAAATAAATGAAAAGAATTTTCGGGCATTTCTCAAACAAGATTTTAAAAATATGTGTTTTTAACTTTCTTGAAAATTGTTTTCGATAAATGGAATATACAGACTTGTAAGCCAATCAAAATTTGAAATAAAATATTCGTTAAAATTGCATATTACATATAAATATCCATAGTTTCATATTACTTTTTAAATATAATTTTAAGAAATATTGGATTATAAAATAAAATGATATATTTTAATAAGAATTGGTATAATAAAAAGTAAATTTCACTGCTATGTAATTTCATTAAATTTCACCAAAAATTTATAAACAATTCTATTTTTATGTCAGGGATTATATTTCTTGCCGCCTGAGAAGTTTTAATTCGTTACACAATTCATGTTAAATAACAAATCGTGAAAAAGTAAAGCATATCATTAAAAATATTCATTAATTTTTACAGATACAATAATCCTTTAAAAGCAAAAATATTTGAAATTCAAACGAATATATAAGAGCAACTAACAATTATTTTAAAATCTTTTCCTATTTTTTTTAATCCGAAGAATGAAATAATATTCTCCGGTAATATAAAAAATAAAAGATGTTTCGCTCTAATTATCAGAGTTATTATCTTTCAGTTTACACACACACAAATGTAGTGAAATAAAAATAAAATTATTACATACTTCAGTTATATAATGGTAAGACTCAAAGATTTATTTTCAATTAAATGAATTGTCATTTGTTCTTTTTTACTTGCTATTGAAATTATTATTATTATTTTTAATCGTATATTTTTTTTGATACGGAATAAAAAGACTAAATATTTACATTCATTTAGAAAATGTAACAATGTATTCTTGTCAAAAAAAAATATTAATTTTATATAACTAATCCTGCATTGGAATTATTAATTTGTTGTTTCAATTTCTAAAATCTTTAATAAATGTTTGTTAATATTGTATAAGGTAATTAATATTTTTTATAGAATATGTTCATACATATTAATCTTGATTATATCATTTGTATAAAATATTTCATTTTCATAAAATCACTGTATATATACTGTCACTTCTAATAAGAAATAAATTTCCCCCCTTAATATTATTTTAATAAATATTTTAGATTATTGTTTTAGAGCATAATCGCAAAAAATAACTAAAACAGCAAGTATAATAAAAATATTTATTTCTAATAGTATTATAAAAAAATATCAATTAATCTATTTTAATTAATTTCATACAAAGTAAAAAATTCTTTCAATAACATCATTTAAATATTCATTTTCTTAAGTTATGAATTAAATGTTATGATTATTTAAAAAAGATATCAATCGTAATAAATAAAAAAACTGCTTTTTAACAGAATTTTAAAATTTCAGGGAGAAATTTCTAATAATTATCAAAATTTTACATAGAAATGTTGAATAAATTATAATCTACTCACTTTAAATATAATTTTAGGAATTTCATTTGAAAGAAGCAACATTTCTTTTATTTCTTTATAACAACTTATTACATACAGAGCGCAGAAGGCTCATTATTTTCTAAACTAAATAATTAAATTCAAACTTATAAAATCTTTTTAGTTTTACAGAACCCTCTCCTTATCTCCGTGTAAGAATGTTCTTCTTTGTACAACATTTTACAAATTTTAAAAAAGTTTCTCTTTAGAATAAGTGTTTGAAAGTTTTCTTCTTTAAAATGAATTTCAAATGCTTCAGCTCAATTCTTTACAATGTGGAAAAGCTATAAAAAATAGCTTAAGTTAATCCAATAAAAATGCTGTGAATTTAAAATGCATGAATGAATATTAAATGGTGACTTCTGGTTTCCACTTTTTTATTTTTATGCAAATAACCATCCCGTGGTCGTGGCATTTTTTATATTTCTGATTATCTAGCAGAATATAAAATCGTTATTCTAGTGGTTTTTCCAGAATGTGAAAATTTTCCAAAAGCAATTTATTAATTATTATTATCTGGGAATCAGATTTTTTTCATATATTCATAAGATATAAGAGTATTTAATTTAATTTAAATAATACATAAACTATTATTTAATTTAATTTAAATAATACATAAAGAAATAATACATAAACAATTAAATGATAACTGTTAGTAAATTTTTTAATTACTCCTACTTAAGTAAAATGAAAACAAGTTCATATAATATATATATACATCTGTCTGTATATTTAAAATTTAAATATCGTATATATTTCAAAAGAATAATTAAACCGAATTATAAAAGATTATATTTTATACAATTACACATTTTTACTCTTATTACAACTGCTACATTTAAAGATGTAATTTATAATCTTTTATTTGATAGAATTTATTGAAATATTTTGACGATTTTTCACTATTATTAATGACATAAAAAACTGTTTACTGAAACAATAATTGAATAAAGTTTGTATTTTGAAATATATTTTAAAGAATAAGAAGGAATTCATCCGAGAGCAAATAAAAATGTTATTTAAAACAAATATTTCATTCTAAACGAGAAGTTCGCAGTTACTTACATTTTAAACCCAAGGGAATTTTTTTAAATAAATGGAGCTTAAAGGATTAAGTACTTTTAATTTAAAATGGGAAGATCAGAAATATGCAAGTAAATAGTGAAATTATACTCTGATATTTTATTTTTTCTGAATAAGTTTTATTGAATCATTATGAAACATTTTATTGGTACTATTCAGGATATTTAAATCTAAAAATGCTCTTTAAATATTAAGCTACATTTTAGATTAGTTTCACTAAGAAGCTTATTTAAAATGTCACAATTTTTATATATATGTAAAAGTATTTCTTGGTATGTTATTTATAAAATATTATGAAATAAACGTTTCAAACTTTTAATGTAGAATATATATTTTTTATTTTGGTATTTTGAATAAAATTCTGAAATTAACTTAATTGCTTAAGTAAAATAGAAATAGCTAAGTATCAAAACGTTTTTCCTCATAAATTTTTCTATTATTTATTTATTTAGACTATTACTTATATATTCAAACGCATTTCTATTTGCTATTTTTATCGTATATTACAATTGATAAACTCACATTTCCGTAATGTATCATAAGCTATTTTTAAATATCATTATTGGAAGAGAATATTAAGAGTATCGATATATTGTCTAGTTTAACTTTTGTTATTCTTTTGTTATATGTATTTATTAATTGTCCATATACTTACACTATAAATGTTGTTCATTAATTGTTTTTGTTATAAGGCCAACTTCAAACAAATTTTCTTTAATAACAATGTTCCTTTTAATTTCCATGTTTGCGTGAAACTTTCATTTTCCTATTTTTCTTCATTTTCCTCGAAATTACTTTTAAACTTTTTTTTTACATTAATAAAGTGAACATTTGACTACTGAGTTAAATATTATAATAATAAAACATTCGTAGCATAATTTTAAAATTATTTAAATTTATTATTCAACTACTTCTGTCCAATATATCTGTTTCAATGTAAAATAGTTGGATTGAATTGATTGTAAAATAGTTGGATAGAAGAATTAAATGTAAAATAGTTGGAAAACCAGTGAGCCAAAGGAAAAGATGTCAATAAACAACGAATAAAAATTCAAAGTAAATTATGTCTTCTTCTCACTTTTAACTTAAATAATTCTTCAATTAAATAGATTTCATATTCATAGTAAAATTGAGTTAGAATTTTAATAAAATCATGGAATTGAACTAATGTTAATTATAAAGAAATAATTGTGTATTTAATATTTAGATATTGTTAGAAATGATTACTTCAATTTATTCATTTAAAATACTTAATTATTCTTATTAAAGAGTAAGTAAAATAAGCATTCATACATAATTATATACGTAATACAAATATCATGATATACGTAAAATGCATCTTTTCTAAAAGTAGCTATTTAGAACGAGACGTGTGTGAGCATACGTATGTAAAATATTGTTATGTGTGTGAATTAGTTCATTTATTCATTACATAAGCAATTCATGTACCTCGAAAATTTTGCAGCAAGATGAGCGTTTACGTAAATGTTAGATGCCATGTGCAACAAAGTCTTCACTCTGAGTTGATTGTGTCAGAACGAAATCAGTCGAGCGAAGTAATTTCAACCACTCATCAACCGGTTACGCCTTTTCGAAGTCATATTTCGTGGTACGCTGACTACAATCTCTGGTTAAAAGCCTCAAAATAAATGGAACGCAGTTGTTGGACAAAAGGTATTAATGAGTAAAAAGAAAAAGTAGGAAGCAGTCATTCCATTGTGTTGGGCTATTGGAGTATAACACGAGAATATGTATAAATTGAGAATTGCTAAACTTTTTTCAACAATTTTTTTTCAAATATTGTAAGCACATAGGCACATTTTGCTACTTTTTGTCATTTTAGTCAAATATTTTTCGTGAGATATATCAGACAATATTTTTAAAAGCTAAATTTATGAAAATTATCCAACTGTTTTAAACCAGTGTTTCTCAGCTTTTTCAGATTGGCAACACACTTCAAATCGTTCCACTTTTATCAGAACACACCAAAATGTTCTTAAAGAGTTTTGGAAAATTAATTTTTAAACTAAATCACACATACAGATGTTGTACTCTAAACGTAAAAAACCGAAAAAATGCAACTATATTAATTAAACTAATAAAATATATTCAATTAACTTTATTCTTTTCGTGAAATCTGTTAGTTTTTGATTTTCAAAAATATGAGACTCAAAAAAGTTTAGATAGTATTCCAAACTTACTGAATCATGATTTTTTTCTGTTATGTGATCTTTATTGAATAAATATTATAATATGCGTAATGGGTACTGAAAGTTATCAAAATTTCTATTTATCTCTTGTATAGATTCAGAATTCAGAATAGAAAAGACAATGAAAAGTTAAATTTGATAAAATTATGTTTAGTAAAGTTAAGAAAACAGAAGTTTAATAAGGTTGAGAAACGTCGAATTGAGAAAGTTTCTTTCAAATTCATTTAATATGGTTAAAAATATTTTGTTAATAACTCTTATTTTTAATTAAAATTATCAATTTAACAAAATTTTGTGATTTTTGTAAATTGACTGATTTTGAAAACTAAAAACAATTTTTTCTAATGTAATAAAATGCTTTGGTCTTACTTTTAATAAACATACTCACTTACATTTGTTTGCTAAATTTCAGAGAAAGTATGAACTTTTTTATTAAAATTTTACGTATCATAAAATGTATTATTTAATATGATAATGCATAACTCTATGTTCCCTTAACAAACGTAAAATCATAAGCGATTAAAACAATTACTAAAAATTAATATCTTTAGCATCATGTTAAATTTCATATGGAAATCTAATGTGAAAAAAAATTTCATCAAAACTATATAGTACCAGTTTCAGATCTAATTTTTATGAGAATTTTTTTCAATCAAAAATCACTCATTTTATATATATATATATATATATATATATATATATATATATATATATATATATGCTAATTAGTTAATTAGTATATTTAAGCTGACAAATAAGCTAGTTTTTAGTTTTTAAACTTAAAACTCTTAAGAAATATTTATTAAGTTTCAAAAACTTAAGTGTGAATTAAAAGTTAGGAAAGTTATACTCTTTTCCTATTCATTGGAGTCTCGATTTCCTTCTTCAAAGAGAATAACCAAAGCAAACGAAGATGACCAAAGAAATGAATTTGAAAATCAATTTTGTTTCTTGTTTTCTTCTCTCAAAGCAATATTTTTGTACAGATGTTACTTCCATCACTCCCCTTCCGTAGCCATGGTTTCCAAAGTAGCGACTTTTTCAAAAATACTAAAAATAATTTGCTAACTTTCTTCCAAGCCTTTGCATAGAGAAAAAAGTAATCCTATGCTGATGGAAAACGCGTTTCTAACAAAATTTGGCGAACTAGAAAAAGGAAATTATTCCTGTAATGTCAGGAGAGCTTTATTCTTTGTTTTCCGGAGCCTAAGGCGACAAGGGAAAATAACGTTCCAAAGTGCATCTGGGAAGTGGTTCAATAAGTGTAAAAATTAAGAACTTATTTTTTTTCACAGTCTGAAAACTGAGTGCATTAATGATAAAATTAGCCTGGCACAGGGCATCTGAAATCCAAGAGTCAGAGTTTTTTGCTTGGGAGACACTAAATATTTATTTGTTTTAAAATATTATAAGTTAAAGTATTATCATAATTGGATGTTGCGTCTTAAAGGCAGGAAACACTTTTGAGAGAGATTATGAGGATTTTTTTCAAAGAAATAAAGTAATCAAGCAAATAAGAAAAGTAAGTGAAAAATGAATACGTTTATTGGATAATGTGACTATAAAAGTTTTCCATACAAAACCCACTTTTCGAAACGAGATAAAAGATTTTATTTCAAAGTATAATAAATTAAATTAAAAGCAACTTTAATCCTTTAATTTATTGCATTCTTCTATATATAAAATTTTCAGATACTGCCTAAAGCAATAAAAAATTCGAAAAGTTTAAAAAGTAACCTTTTTTAGGATATATTTATCTAAAACGAAAAATATTTTTGTTCTGGCAGTAAAATTTTATATTATTCAAAGAGAAAATCCGAATAGAATCCTTAGACATAATCGCAATAAGAAATACGTGTGAATGTATACGGTTCAACAAAAAAAAAGAAATACTGATGCAAGAAGAAAAAGATATAGAATGGAAATAGCTTTCTTTTGTGAAGGAAAAGTATTTTCATATAACACTCCTCTTTAAATATCTAAGGAGTGAGAGGAAAAACATAAGTAGATGCTACCAATTCTTTTGCATATTAAAGTATTACTTCTCTTTTAACACGTATTCTCCATTAGTAGTAAGCATATTCCTTCTTTAAAATATATACCAATCTTTTTTAATATACAAAATATTTTTAATAAAATATCTTTTAAATATATATATATATATGTGTATATGGCATTTTTATCAAAAAGAAACGTAATGCTTATATATAAATGTAAAAAACACAATTTTAAGCTTTTACAGTGTAGACAGCCCCAATTTTTGCGAGACTCCGTAGGCTTAAAGTTTTACAGCTGATGCTTTGTCAGGAAAGAAGGAATTGTTCACTCAGCGTTTCGATTTATTTTTAGATTCTTTGCTATTCTCCCTCAAATATAAAATCTGTATATCAGTCCAAATTCTATAGACACTTATACTACAGCATTAAATTTGTCATACCAAAGTAAAGTAGAAGTGTCTATCCGTTACGATTTAGTAAACATTTCATTTTTAAGAACTTAGTGAAAATAGGATAAAACTTCATTCTCAAACTTCTAATTTTCGGATAAAAAATATTTTAAAGTATGAAAATCATCTTCTTCTAAAGTATTAAAGTTTAGAACTCTTTAGAATTTATATCCACAAGGCATTTTCTCTCTTTCCCCCTCTCTCCTTACATCTTATTTATTTTAAAAGATTTATTTTTTTCCCACTCTAGCCCTTTAGCAAGGTGTTTTGCGCTTAATACACGAGATTTAATAAACTCTAAACATTATTTTAGAAACTTCAAAGCATTTTATGGCTCGAATTCACTAGAAAAAGAAAATGTTTGTCGAGAAATTTTCTGTATTTCCAATATTATAGCACAAAATATTCTAATGCAATGAATTTCATTTAAAGTTTTACAAGTAAATTGTTACGTAAAAGGATTTTGGTAATCAAAGTTGAATAAAAAAAAAGTCTTTTCAGAAATTTTTACTCGAAATATATGTTTGTAACTGGGCTTAGAATGTGCATACATAAAAATATATATTCTAGAAAATGTATCTATAGTTTTTATATTCTTTAAATTAATTTGTATGCTTACTAAATTTATCATTTTTAAGCTATGAGACTTACAAAATTGTTCATAACATAAAAATAGCTTATTCATTACATTAATCGTTAAAATTTAAGGAATGAAATTATTTTTATTAAACTTTAGTTTCTTCTTCCTTTAACATGTTACTTATATAATTATTGGGCTTCCTATATTTTGTGCTTCAAATTGAAATCTAAACTTCTAGAAAGTTATTACTGTTATCATGTTTTTATGTAGCTCACATTACGAACATGCAACAAAAAGTTACTGTATTACTTTATTAAGAAGATTCACTTTTACATGATAAATCTTCTTTTATTATTCCCAAAATCATTCTTTTTTCATATTTGTTTCATTCAAGCAAGTACAGTTTCCATTGACACAACATTCGTCATTATTTATGCATTTTCTTATTTCAAAAATTTGCTTGATTTTATGATTTCCAAAATTTTAAGTAAAAAAACTTTTCTGGAAAGTAATTTAAGAATAAATATTCGACATGCTGAAGACTTTTAATCAAAAAATAAATTGAATTGTATCAGTACAAGTATTGAAAAAAAATTTTCCTCTCGTTGAATACAGTAATTATCTTTCTTTCAAAAGCTTTGCGGCTATTAAGAATTTCTTAAGGAAATACAATTTAACATTGATTTAAGAAAACTCCTTAAATAAAAACCAAAGAAATTTATTTTTTGAGAAACAAATATTCCCTACAATTCTAATTAATTATTAAGTATAACTTTTTAGTTCTGAATTACATTTCAAATCAATACTGAACAAAATTAATTATTTCATGTGGAAAAATAGGATACTTTAAATTGGATACATTTCCTCCTGAAAAAATAAGCTCATCATTAATTTTCTAGAAAAAGTCTTGTTTTCATTCTTCTTAAAGCATACGATATCATTTATTTTTTATAAATTTTACGCTCAATATCATTTTTCAACATATTAAATATCAGTGTCTTTGATATTTTATGTCTGCATGACAATTATTAAGATGTTCTATTTTTTTAATAATTTTCTCGAACATTTTGGAAACAGAATATCTAGAAAGATCTTCTAACAGCTGCGGATATAATTTCTTTTCACTCTCTACTTTTCTGAATATGAAAACAAAATCTCTCTTAATGAGACGATATCTTATAATTTCTAATATTTGCAGAGAGTTTTTCCTATTATAGTATTTTTTCTAATAAACTTTTCAAAAAACATTTTATAAATTGAAGAAAAATGCATATTTATTTCGAACTTCTTATAAATACGTTATTCATAATAATTATAAAACAATAAAACAACTATGGATTTTATTTTTATTAAATAAAAATGAAGAAAATTAAAAACTATATTAAAAATTACTGAAAATGATGTATTCATAAAATATAAGAAATAAATACTTAGGATTGTAATATAAACAAATATTTGTTGATATATTTCTAAAACATATTTCGCATAAATGACAGCGAACATTTTCCTTTCTTCAAAGTTCATTTTTTTTTATTTAATAAACAAAGTTTTTTATTATATTAACGATTAAATCATATTAATTGTATTGGTACACAATAATTTAAAACATAGAATTTAAATAGATCTATTAAAATTCCTATTTCATTTCCATTTACAAATTTAAATTCTGTTCCAAAAAGTTGTCTAGGTTGAGATTTTTATAAATAACAATTCAGCGTTAAAACTTTAGATTTACACACTAAAATAAATTAATAAAACATTGCTCTTTGTTGCTTAATTTTTAAATTCTAAGCATCACACAACCTGTTTTAATCTTGTTGGGCAACATCAAAGTAAACAGAAGCTTTCCTATCTACTAAGTAATTTACAACAGGTTCAGTAAAATTCTTTGAATTTTATGCGAAAGGATGAAAAATATACAAGTTAATAGAAATATATTAACAGTAAATATATTATCTATAAAATTCTCAAACATGATACAGAAATGTTGAATTCTTATTCCATCTTCATATTATATTTAGCTTTTAAAAAATAAGCAGTTTTCGATAGGATATGAATTAATGCAGTTCTTTTTCCCCGTGATTGAATAACACTTACTTAATAGTCTCATTCAAATAATAAAAATTCTAGTCTAATCTTCAATTTATCAGTTTTTATTAAAACTGATTTTACAAATCATTTTTCTATTGAAATTTAAATTTATTATTTCATCCTTTTTACAATATTTAAATGAATTACAATAACTGTATATGCTAAATGAATTTAAATTATAATATTTTCAAGTATCTCAAAAGTGGAGTTTGTGATGAAATTTAATTTGCTTATATTCTAAACTTAATAAATTCCTTTAGCAATATTATGACGGTTATTTGTTTTATATTACTAAATATATATATATATTGTATATATTGTAGTTAAATATAAAAAAATTTGATATTTTTTAAAAATTTTATAGCTGATTGAAGGAGTTTCTCAAATAAATTCCAAAAAGCAATCTTAGAGACAGCACAAGAACAAAAAGTTTTTCTATTTTTTTATAATAAAAGCCATTTAGAATATGATCGAAATCTTCTATACCGCTGAGAAATTTTTGAACCCTTTTAGCTTTAATGTGGGCTAATGGCGAGGAAAATAATCTTGTTACAAATGCTTCCATTTTCTTATGAATGTTTTTAGAAAAGCCTTAATGCACTGATAATTTCTTACCCAGATATAATAATAACTGTCATTTCTATTTTCACTTCTTACAGTATAACTTTAAAAGTATTGAACATGACATTATCTTTGAGTTCTAAAAATTGAATTACTTATAAAAAGGTATTCGTAAAATGTTAAAACAAAACAAAATGAAAATGGAAGAGAATTAAAATGTTATATTTTCTCTTCTTTTTTAATGTATATTTTATTCAATATATCTTTTAAAAATTATTGTATTTCAGCGCCATACATTAAAATATACTTTTAATGTTCTTTTATGATATTTATATCTTTTTTTTAAAATAAATATTGTACTTAATAAATTAAAACACAAAAATCTTAATAAACTTAAATTAAAATAAACTTTAATAAACATTTTCATTTTCAGTTATTTTCTTATTTTCTTGACTAAACCATTTCAAAATATTTTCAGTGATGTTAGTTTTAAGCATTAATGTCACTAATAATTAATAATCATTTATTTTTGGCATAAGTTTTTAAAATAAAATTATAGTAGTAATAATAATATATTATTTTAAAGTTATATAA
>JAPDSC010149498.1:681386-692438 GCA_026290005.1 Latrodectus geometricus
TTCTCAATGTACAAATTCACTCTCTATGTTTCTCATTGTACATCTTTTATTTGCAAAAACAGTTTAAGCTAATTTACTGTTTTAAAATCAATTGTACACGTGAATAAATGTAAACTTTAAAAATGTGAGTTTTTTGAAAAGGCAAAGAACAAAAGCAAAAACCTCTTCAAGGATTCAATTCCTTTATTTGAAATTATTTTCTGAATTCTTAAAATATTTTTCAAATACATAAATTTCTCTTAGAAGTGACTTTTCTACTTGTTTGCAAAATGTTTAATACGAATATGTGACTTTTGAATGAAATTTTTTTAATAAACAGTTCCTTGATAGAACAAAATTTTACATTAAGCATTAGTCAGTATAAATTTTCATAATGTGCATTATCACCAACGAAATCTGCGTAGAATAAAATAAATAGAATTTTAAAAAAAAACTTTATTCTATAAAATAAGAATTTTGTCAATATTGGCTTCATTACTTTTTAAAAATATGTTCAAAATTATAGATATAGAAGTTAAAACAAGATCTGGAATTTTTTTCAGTGTTTTCAATGAAAGGTTAAATAAGCTGCCTGTTAACCAATATCGTCTCAAAAAATTTCTATAAGTTTAATGAATTAAAACTGATTTTATCTCTTTCTTTATCAAGCATTAATCCCCAGTATTGGGGACTTATTTAAGCATTAATCCCCAATATTAATTAGCTTAACCTAACAAAGTTGAGTTCTGAGTATTAGTATCTACTTCTATGAGTTCAATTCATTAGCCTAAAAATTTGGGCCGACTTATTGATCAAGAATTTTCTCCTGATATCTTACTATGTTCACTTTACTTTGTATAATCATACTTCCACAATTCTATTTCCTCAATGAGTTATTTTCTAAAATAAACAAAGATTCGCCTGTATAAAATACAATAGATAGCAGTTTTGCTCTAAGTAATGTAATGTTCAATGTAATTTTACTTTTTTGTGCTATAGAATCTAAAGAACAGACTCTAGTAGCCTATTAGACTAAAATAAAGGTACCTTCGTTTTATTGTATATAAATAGCTTGTAATCGATTGTTTGTACTGAATCCAGATATTGTAACCTGTAGCCTGACTGAAAAATATTTTTCTAACGCTGAATTTTTCCATCGAATTCTCGCATCAGTTGATGAACTGAAATTGTCCTCAATTAGAGCATTTAATATTGGGGAAACGTCTTCAACCATCATTCCTTTAAAAGTCTAATCACATTTTAGAAAGCATCAAATTTATAGCATCATTTTTATAGTCGCACAAGTGATTTCATTTCTAAAGTCAAGTTCAGTCCTCAACTTCAAATAATTTCTTTTGAAAGCAATTAATCCATAATAATGTTCAATGATATTCTTATAAAATATTTTGTTTTTAAATTAAAGATATTGAAATAAAATGTTTCTAATAAATTAAAGTATGTTGAAATTCTTATGTATTCTTTTAAGATGAAAAAGTTCCAAAATAGATTCATGACATTTCTAGTATCAGAAACAAAGTCAAATAGTTTTTATAGGAATCTTAGTATTTTATAAATTTATAAAATAATGACCAATAAAAATTACTTATTTCAATATTTGTTTCTGTACTACTGTATCATTCAAAACAGCTTATCCCAATTAAGCTGTATTGAATAATAGGATACATTTTTAATCATTTTATGCCATTCAAATTGTTATTGTTCCAAATATATTTTCTTTCCAAGTATTAAGGGCAATAATCAATTAATTTAATAAAAATATTAGTTTTTTAATAATTAAAAAATAAAACAAAATTTGTATTTTAATATAATTACAACATTTTATTTTCCTCATCACAACTTAGATTATATAATCAACCAAATATTGAATGCCAAAATTTAATTCATACAATGACAGGTATTTATTGCATAAAATATACATAATGTGTGCGATTAGTTCAATTCAATAACGTAAGCCTTAAAACCCATGCTTATTAAAATTATATACCATCTAATTTAAATGAGTGCTTAAATGGAAGCGAAGCGAATTACTTTGAAATGATACCATCTCAAAATTGAAAGAGTAGGGTATTCATTTGTTGCAATAACTGAGCTTATAATCATCAAATGCTTAAGCATTCACTATCTGACTTTTAATGATTTCATTGAATATGTTATGAAAATTTCCTTGAAATTAATACCGAAACAGCTGTGTTGAAATACCAATGTATGAAGATAGTATTTTGTTATATAATTATGGGGAAGTAAAATTAAACTGCATATCTTCATTAAAATATATAAATTTAATAGAATAAAGTACTTATTCTTAAAATTAATTCAAAAAAATTTAAATAACTATGAAAATTATTTACCTTATAAGTTATCAATCATCATAACCCATAAAAACTCTAGCAATATATTTAAGAGGTATTCAAAATATATGACAATTTTTTTTTTTTTTTTTGTTTTAAATAAAACTGTTCGTGAATTTATTTCTTTTTGCTCCGTATACATATTGAAAAATATTGTTTTAAAATTCTGGAAACCAAATTTAAATATATTATTACGTTATTAGAAAATTAATTGACATTTTATTTACTTGCAACTAAATACTTCATTTTTGTATTCATTTAAAGGATTAATCTCACTTTTTAATCAAAGATAAGAGTGCGAAACTTTAAATATTTAATCTTCAAGCACTTTATAATTAGTTTTAGAGAAATATTTTTAAATAAAAATAACAATTTTAATAAATAACCAAAATTTATCTCCAGTTGCTTAGTGACATAAAATAATTAACAAATAACTTTTCAAAAGCAAAAGGAATTACAGAAAAAAATTAAGCACATGTTTCTTCTGATTATTTAAAAGAACAACCATTATTGTGTATAGAATCTGTGTACCACATATTGTTATCTTTGTGAGGTGACTTATAAGATCTCACTAAGATGTATTGTTTTAGCGAATTTCCGGTTGTAAAGAAGATAATCTTTAAAGTCAAAACATCATGTAGCATTATTTTTCGGTAATAATTATTTCATAATTATTATCATTAACAGCGATGATTATATTTCAGTAAAAACTTTATTTTACGAGATCATCAAATTTCTTGAGAATTAAGAAGGAAAAAGGGAAAATTAATTAAAGTAAGCAACCTTAATATAAAGATAAAGCCTTTGAATATATTAATTCAAGTGCTATCAAATTAAAAAAAACTGAAGTGAACACCACGAATATTAATACTACAAACTCATTGTAATTTACTTTATATTTTAATGAGTTAATTTAAATAAGTAAATTTATAAAACAGGAAGTAAAAGAATAAGTGTCGCATATCCTACTTTTACTTTTAAAACATAATCAACTATATAATTTTTTGTACAGTTTTATGTGTTTCATAACAACAAAACATAAAAGCAACATGTAATTTATAATCTCATTCAGTGAGCAAGGGATTTTTATGTAATGGATAAGTTTAAAGTTTATTAAAATATTTTTTCTCTATGAATTTGGAAAATAAATTAAATATTACAATATTGCAATTATTTAGAACAAAATGGCTTAATATTTGCATATTTTTAAAATTTGTTACATTTTAAAAATGTTTGCAATTATTTTTTTAGAAAAGATTGGAAAATAGAAGCAATGTAACATGACTCCAGCTACATTATTTCATAGAAATAATTCATAAGTAAAAAAGAAAGTGAAAACTAATTAAAGTTCTATTTTAATTTTAAATAGTTCTTTTATTTCTTAGGATTATTTTCGAAATAAAACGCAGATGATAAAATATTTCTTAATATTTCATAAATAAAAGATTTCATATAATAAATTTGTAAATTCTGTAAAATTTAAAAACAAATATTAACTTTTAATAGAATTTTTCCTACATACTTTTTATGCCATTAATATTTTGCAAGACATGTATCGTATAACAAAAATAAAATGTATTCAGTATATTTGAAAGTAAATAGATCTTTTTTAGAAACCTGTACAATTTGAGAGAAGTTTTTGAAAATGAAAAACTGCGTATAATTTTTTTTCCAGAATTCTTTCATGCTGTATTAAATAAAGATGCTAGACTGAATAATCAAAAAAATTTGTATTAACTTTTTAAATAATTTTGGAACGCGCAGCACTTTTAATAAAAAACAAGAGTAAGTCAACCAGCTTTAATTACTTGTTTTTATCATTTATTTTAAGAAATGTTTTACTTGAGGATTCAAAATTCCAATTTTTGTTCTTGCGTGCTTACACTGAAAAAATGCTAAGAAAATCAATTTGATTTGCTAAGCAATTAGATTTTTGAATAATTTTGAAACATACCCTTTTTAAATAAGAAACGAGTGTAATTAAAACTTTAAATAATTACTCTTATAATATTCCTCCATTTTGAAAAATCTCAGACTTGCGAATGCAACATTTTAATTTTGAGCTTTCATGCTCCAAATAAACTAAAAACAGAAATATTTTCTAAAACTTTCTTGAATTTGCAATCAATTTTGAATGAAACTATTTTAAGTAAGAAACAAATGCAATTAAAACAAAACTTAATTACTTATTTTAATAGTATTCTTCTCTTTCAAAATAATTTTTGGCATGTAAATTACATTTTCCAATTTTAATATTTTTCAAGATTAATATCAACTCTATTAAGCGTTATATTGATCAGAAAGAAATAGAATACCACGGATCATTAAAATATCAAATCGTTTAAATCTATTGTATGATATTTTTATTCAATAACTGAACACGGTCCAAAGAATGCAATTTATTTCCTTTTATTCAATTCAAAATGTTTATGTGCAATATATTTCTATAAATACTCATTTTTTCCAGGAATAGAGATTTCTATTCTTACATATGCAATATCGGTGACATGAGTAAACAAATATCTTATGTTAACAAAACCATTTAATATATTTTATTTTGAAAGCAAATAAAGAATAAAGTCTCAAAAGAATTTCTGCGCAAAGCTCTTTTGTTGCGTGCATTTCAAGAGGAATATGACGAATAAAAGCGGAAACACAAATGATATAAACATGTCTACTTTCGGGCGAGAAATGCAATTAAAGCTGTAAACTGTCATAAACATTCTTCATCGGTACTGATTTCACTGCCTACATTTTGAAAAGTTTTGTATTCAATTCAAAAATTGCGTTTGCTTATTTTGAAATAAGAAAAATAAAAATAACAGTAAAATATTTCATATTATACTATTCACCTCTGATTTTCTATATACATATTTAAATATACATATATGTGTGTATATATATATATATATATATATATATATATATATATAAGCTTTCATGCGCACATATGTTAAAGCATATATATTATCTTATCTTCTAGGAATATATTTCATTGATAATAAATTCAAGGTAAAAAACCTGGAATAATTTCAAATGCTTATGCCTAAATGTATCCATGCAGGCGACATTAGTCACCTGACATTTAATAATAAAGATAAAAATCAAACCTAAGACCATCCATTATCAAGACTACAATCATTTACAGTAGTATATGAAGTAAGGCTTCCTTTTTAAAATAAGTGACATTTAAGCTGCTTCACTTACGTTTTAATATCTGTTCCTATAATATGTGTGTTCTTTTTAAAATACTAAGCACTTATACCGATTTAATAGTTCTTAAACTACTACAGCACATAATTTTAGGCCATGAAATAAGTGACAGAATCTTGCATATACTTATTTATTTATTATTTCATTTTATGACCATCTTTTAAATAGAAATAATGTCTGCATTTGCTCTAGGCAAAGAAATTTAGACAATGAATAAAAAGGGAAGTACATTTGAATATAAATAATAGCATATCAAATAAAACTTAAAAATAAAACAGTAATAACTTTTGTAAGCATAAATGAAATGAAATTTCGTTAAAACTAGATGAGCAAATAATTCTGGACTAGTGTTTAATTTGCGTCAGAATCAAACTGGCAAAATTAATTTTCCCTTTTATGAGACTTCTTTTGTAAGTTCATTAACTTTTAAAATAGGAAATGATGCTGTAGTTGATGTTTATTTTGAAGCATTTTCGGTATAGCTTTTATGATCACCTTATTCTGCTGTAACATAAAATTGTTCTTGATAATAAATATTTTTCGAAAGCATTTGGAAAAATTACCCGTCATAGTTTATGAGCACATATCCTCTATAGTGTCTTAGCTTATTAGAACGCTGAAACGAAAGAAGCCATAATGATGGTAATTTCATATTATCAAGAATAATTAAGCTCCAGTAGTAAACAAGGTAAAGGAGCATTATAATGACTTGTCTTTTCTTTCATCTAGAATGGCTGGCATAAAAGTAAGTAGTAAGTTTCAACTATTTTTCGACCTGAAAAATAAATAAACAGCGTAAAAATAAACTATTTACACCTCTCCAAAATTAAAGGGAGTTAATAATTAAATTAGGTTAATAATGAATTAATTAGCTTAGGTGAATAATAAATTCAACCATGTTTGGTTTCTAACAGAAAATATATAAAAATTAGTAGTTTGGTATGTATTTAACTTTTAAAATTCATTGAAATAAAGCAGTTGCCCATTGAGCATTACAACAGGAAAGATAGTCCTGACACACCAATATGAACTTTTAGAAAGTTATTACAGGTGCAAAGGAAATCTTCGAAATTGAAATTAATGAAGTAAGAAACATATTATTTATTGAACATATATATTAGTTTAGAAAATTAAAATAAAATTTCCTGGAACTTGTGATACAATTATTTGTTTCCTATCATTATTTAAAGAAGAAATATTTTATGGAATATAGTTGAAATGACAGTTCTCTGTGTTTCTACTCCATAAGATAATTAATTAATAAAGGAATGTATAATATAGCTTTGTTTAGTTCGTGAGATACCAAATAATATCTTAAATAAAGCAAACGTATCAAATTCCAGAAAGCAGTACCAATAGAACCCTCACTAGTACACTGATAAGACTCAGGACAGGACACTTTTATGGGGGTGAAGATTCATAAGGACGTACTGCCACTGCAAAAATTGCCCAGACATCGAACTCGCCCCCAAATACCTTTTTAACTGTCCTGCTATCCTGGCGAAATTGCAGCAACAAAGTGACAACCCATGGGCAGATTTATACAAAGTAAATTGTCTTCACATGGCAGATACTGTACATAAAACCTTCGGTCCTATATGAATTTTTTTTCTATCCATAACACAAAACCAACCAACCACCAATAAAGCAAATGAGTTAAGCATTCAACAGTGAATTAAATTTTTTACATTGAAGGAATAAAATAGATGAACTTGTTTTTTCTAAATTGTTGTGAGTGTATGAATGAATATAGCATGTGTTTAATTTAAAAATATTATTTATCATACAAAAAAATGCACAGTAAAGTATTATTTATTGTAAGCAATAAATTTTACATTTATGTATTTTAAAGATTTTTTTAATAAGAATGCAATTGTAAATTGTATGCCATAAAAAAGTTTAAAAGTGTCAAGTATTATTTAAAAATATATAACTTAAAATCACGTATTAGAGAGAAAAATTAATAATTTAATGCATTCAAAGATTTTATAATAAAATTATATAGAATTGATAAAAAAAAATACATGAACAAACAAGAGTAACACAAGAATTTAAAAATGGATTTCTCAAATTAGAAAAATTGAAATATACTTTTGAGACTAAAGTGTTGTTTTACAACTTTTTTAAAATTTATATTAATTCTCAATGCACATCAATAATGTATTGGCGACACATCAAAGAAATTACAAATTTGAGAATATCTGAAACATGTTAAAATATTTTATTTAACACTGTAAAAAAAGTATTGAATTTAAAGTAAGTATCTGACTACTTAAACTTTATTAAAATTACATTTTTTACTGAAAATAGTTTTAGCAGAGGAAAACAGTAAAATTTATACAAAACACAAATTTAAATTATAAATTTTCAATCTAAACTTACAACGATATTTTTAGTTTGTTCGTACTTTCATGGAAAATTCTTTTGCTTTAAGGGATAGTATTAGTAAACTTTAAGCAGTACAAACACAAATATTTTTCCAAATAGAAGTATATTTTCTCCATTATTGACACCAAACTTTACCAAACGTTTCTGAATTTTACTTTTTATTTTCTGAAACCCTGAAATGTTATAATATTAATTATTGTTGTATAATAACCTTAATTTATCTACATATGTTTTTTTAATATAAAGATAATTTACATGATAATAAATAAAATATCGTGTCGTAAAATTTAAATTAATTTGCTTATTGTGATATAATCTATATTTAATTTCTTTAATCAGACGGTAAAGTATAATGATTATAAACAACCATAATTAACAACCATAATAATGATTATAAACAACCATAATTTAAATGGCTTTAGCAGCTCATTAGTCATAAATTTGTAACAATCAGTTTTTAATAGCAAACCAATATATTTTATTTATTTTCTTTCTAACTCTATTGTCTTTTCTTCTGTACGAAGTTAAGATGTTAGAAAACAGATAAATCTGAAAGACACTTTCTGTAATCTACAAGATTATTTTGAATATTTCATGATTTCTGGAGGGAAAATGTAATACATTAAGTACTTTTCATAGACAACATTTTATTAAACGTTACATTAATAAATCAAAAAATCATTTTAATCACAAAACGCCATTTAGAATAAAATATAAATTTTATATTTTATTCTAAATGGCTTTTTGTGATTAAAATGATTACTTTTAAGAGTTAAAATACTATAAAACGTTAAAATTCATTTTCGTACAGATATAAAAATATTAAATTTTATTCAAAACAGACATTTAATTAATGGAAATCTAAATCCTTCTTTGTGAAGATATGATTTATTGTTTTAAGCATTTATTAAGAAATATTATTTGTATTATAATTTCCTTTACATAACAAAACAAAAGAAAGTGCATTTTAATATGGACATTCATTAAAAGAATTGTACAAAATAAAAATAAAAATTTGCTTAAAATCAAAATTCTTTCTTTAAATATTTTCGAACTTTTACATAGTATTTATAAAAATTTAATCATGTAATTCATATCTCATATACCCTACTTATATATAAATGAATTCATTGAAATCTTGTTTAATTCAATACGAAATATGACAATTGAATATTTTGCTTATTAACAATTATTGTTTTATTCACATCTACTTAAATAAAAATAAATGCGTCACTACATTTATGTAAACTGATATCTTTTAATCTTATATACTTCAATATTTTCACAACACGATAATAAAATTTAAATGAAAAAGTTTATGATTAAAACATTTTTATTTGTTTTAAATGATAACATAAGTTCTCTAAGCTTTTTAATAATTATTATTATAAGTATAAGTACAATAAATAGTTATTTCACAAAAATAGGCATCAAGAATGTAATGAATATTTATCATACTCTAGAAAATAACAATAAAAAATACGTGTTGAAAATAGTACACTTATGTAATCAGGTACATAAGTGAAACTTATTTTCTGTAAATTTATCGCTATGAATAAACTGATAAAGTTATGGAATATTAAAAAAGCTTACATAATAACTTTCATATTTAATAAATAGCATTCAAATTCCAGTTAAAACTTAAAATGAAATTCAAGTGAAACTTAAAATGAAAACTTAAAATTATTTATTTTAGATTGCATTAAACAAATAAAAGTCACTAAAATTAAATAAAGACATGAAAGATTATGTTGAACATCCCAAAATAATAGTTTCATTAAAATTACAATATGCATGTGATACAAAACGTAGCGTGAAAAGAAATAACCCGTTAAATAAAGTGTAATATAGCTTCATTTCCTTGTGGATGTTTATGAATGATTATTGAAGCAAAAAATAAATTATTATTGTATTAAAAACCTTTTATTTGCTGGAAATACACACAATGTAAAAATAATTAACACACAATATAAAAATAACAGAAGAAAATTTGTATACCACGTTCTCATGAAATAAGGATTGTAAACAAAGATTATAAAAAAATTTAAAAAAAGATAAATTCATAATTTAGGCTTAGCCAGTTAGCCATGGTAATTAATAAGAATTATATTTATAAATCACTTTCTATCTGACATTGGAATATATAAAATGTGAAATTATAAATTAAAAAGTATATATAGGTGATAAATCTGTCGACATTTAAAAAATTCATTTATATACTATTGAAAATGTGTTTGCTTTTGTATATTTTCAGAGTGTAAGGCTTTTTTAAACACGTCAACCCTTTTGATAGATGAATGGTTCGCAACTAAACAGTTCAGGAGTTCGATTCCCACCTCAAATATGAATGTTTGTCGAAATGTTTAGCTTCAATATCTAAATTGTTTTCTATCAGATTATTTTAATAAATATTTTCTGATTTCTTAATGATTTTACTACTTTTTAAATAAACATTTAGAATATTTTAGTGTTAATTATTTTTGTGATCGAAAAGTTGGAATAATATAGATAAGAAAAGTAATAAGGCTACTTTTTAACTGTTTTTCAATATTCTATTCATTTTTGTTTTAAAAACAACGTTGTCATTAATTTTAATACACTATAATAAAATTAATTATTCATTCAACAATTTTAGTTAATATAAGTTTATTAAGGAATACATCTTAGAAATGTTCGTCATGAAATTTACCCTTTTATTACATTATGAAGCATATAACATTTGTTAAACCTTTCAAAATGCAAATATTTATATTTACACAATTAATAGGGATGAATAAATGAACAGCTTATTTAATTAAGTTTGGGAAATAACTAATATGAAATCTCTATTTATAATTTCTGTGTATGAAAATTAATTTTAAATTTGTAAGAAAAAGACAAATTTTATTTACCAAACGTGCTTAATTATGCACACAAAAGTTTCTTTTTATAAGATTTTTTATCTTTAATAAAATTTATTTTGATTTTAGAAACCCACATTATGTAAAAAAGTAAAATAATAATTATTACACATTTTCCATTTATTAAACAATATTTATTACATTCCTGAATACGCAATTTTATACGTATATATATATATATATATATATATATATATATATAT
>JAPDSC010149498.1:712094-734213 GCA_026290005.1 Latrodectus geometricus
GATGTGTAAGCAAACGTTATAAAAGAAGTTTGCATTATTCATTGCATTTAAAAGAAAATCTCAACGTTTCTAATTCATTGGCCATTGTGTGTCTACGGGATTGAATAATAAGAGTAAACTGTGTAATTGTGCTTAAGTTTCGTCCTCATGAATTCCACGCCATTTTGCTTATTTTGTGCTCATCTTTCTCTGGTCACTTTTTGAAGACAAAGGTAAATTTGACTGTTACTAACAGTGTTTCAAATAGATTTCAAATTGTTGCAAATATCCATCTCTGAGATAGGAAACAAATCAACGGACCAATGAACTAAAAGGCAGAGAACTAACCATCCAGTTACTAACTCGTATTATATTTTTTTATGAATTGATGAACAAATCAAGATTACCGTATCCTTTAAAAGGGCTCTTATAATACATTTTTAAAGCATAAATTTGAATCATTTTTGTGAAACAAGAAAAAGCCACCCTAATTTTAAAAAAAACAAGTTTTTTTTCTTTTATTTGATATTCAGCATTATCATAAAACAACTTCAAATGCCTTAAAGTCTAGAAATTTCATGAAAATTTCTTTTGATAACATATTTTAACTTATCGAAGTTAATCCTATCAAAGGATATGTAAAATTTAAATTTTTAACTTTGCTAGGTGTTCTTTCAATTAATAACAGATTTTCAACATGACCTAATGACAAATTTAAATTTGATATAATTTAAACGCCACGCACAAACAGCGTTTTTACTGCCTTACTGTGGGAATTGATTTAAGAACTAGTGATAAAAAGAATCACAATCTAAAACTATTTTATTGTTTGTTGATATCATGAAAATTATACTATATTTGAGCCTTTTATAGCTCAGTATGCTTTTTAAGCATTTACAAACCAAAATGACGGTAATCAAGATTTTAATATTTCAAATGATGAATACGAAATCAAAGAAAAGATTATTTTTAAGTCGAATCTGAATTTTCTGATTGTAAAACTTTTATTCAGCCGTGAATTTTTATGATATATTTTGAACGTTATTATTTGTTGAAGAAACAAATAAAGAAATTCTACAAATATTATAAGAAAATAATGAATTAATAAAAACCCAAAATGAAATTTTTTTAAAGTAATTATTAAATCATCCATATTTATATTTTGTATTTATATTATTATAGTTGATACAATCACAAATCCCAGATATTTCAATAAAATGAACATTTCTTGAATAAGTTAGAAATAGTTGAATGACCAGATTTTAAAATATATGAAAATATTTTTGTATCTATGAAATTACTGTCTGTTTTAGAAATACTTTGAAATATCATTCAAAATATATGAAAATTTCTGGAAATATTTGAGCAGCCAGATTTTAAAATAAACTTACTTATTTATCTAAACAATTTTTGTAGTAATTGTAAATGATACTGTTTTGGAATCGTATAACTTTAAACATTAATTTCACATTTTTACTTTTTTTAATTATTGATTTGGCTTACGTCAGTACTAAAAAGCACTACTTAACTACTTATTTTTTTTTTTTTTTTTTTTTTTTTTTTTTTTTTTAGCCTTATGAAAATTTGGCGATATTCTAAAACAAGTACTTGTAAAAATTATACTATAAACTAATATATTTGAAACTCTTCACAATAATTTGATTCTGCCTAGTTATAAATATAGTTACTTATATTTGATAGTTTGTTGAAATTCAATTTGTTTTTCAAAAGTATATATAAATACTCAAAGCATAATATTTATAAAAATTTTAATAAACGCAATATGATAGTTTATCTTAAAGGTTATGTTATTATACAACAAGATTACTAAAATATTTAGAGTAAAAATATATATATATATATTTATTTTAATTCTATAGATAATACAGATTTACATAGTAGTGTTTAAAACGAATGTTTAGTTATCAAATAAATATGCAGCCATTGCATCTCTAATTTCATGGGCATTTGCGTTATTTTCTCTAATATCAATTTGCCAATTTCTGAATTAAGATTACGCGAATCTTACCATAAAGCCCAGATGCATCAATGGTGTTGTCAAAGGACTCCCAGGTGCTATTCAAAATGCATGTGGTTTTAATGATAGTTACCGAGATTTCAATGCTTTGTTCTAACCTTTTCAGTATTCTGAAAGGGCTTTCAAACGTCCAAAGGCATTTTCCACAACCATACGACCTCTTGAAAGCCTGTAATTATAATTATATTGTATATCTGACATTCCTGAATGATCAACATAAGGCTTTAATAAGGTTGGTAATAATGGAAAGCCAAAATTTCCAATTAAACACAAGGTTCGTACACCATTGAAATTTTGGAACAATTTCCATATTCATTGGACATCCAGAAAGAAAACAATTTTGAATTTTGAAATATATATGCATCATTATTTCAACCAATAGAACCTACATTTATAAATAAGAACTTGTATGCATGATCTATATATATATATAAGACAGCCAGCGAAACTACACTATAGAAATACTTATAATTATAATATGATGTGGAATGCTCTTTAGGTAGTGGATAACCACCATCCACAGCTCCAAAACATAGTGGAAAATTCCACATTCTATTAAAGTTATCATTGCATAACATTCTTCGTTATACAATGACATTTTCATCATTATGAGTTCATATAACATCATCAAATAACATTCATCATTATGAGTTCATTTCCATCGATAGGTAAACATTATAAACTCATGTAGTTTCTTGGGTGAAAATTCTATAGAATTCTGGTAGAATTTCACAATCTGGTGCCTTTCCCACAGCAAATAAATTTACAATATTGGCAGAGAAAAACATAGCATAAATAGCAATTGCTACTCGTTTGCATAATCCAAAACTTTTTCGAAAATTGGTGTTTTAGCGTTGCATTAAAGACATTTTTCCACAAACAAACGTGAAAGGTTTTCTAGAAATCAGAGAACTTCTTTTTATTTAGATTCCGGCCATTTGATATCAACTTCTTGCCCCCACATGTCATATTTTGGAAATGACCAAACTTCACGACTTCTGTAATTTTTGGCCGAAAGAAAGCAGTAACATGAACAATAACACTGATCGTCTCAATAATAATTTTTAAATAACGTCATTGTTTTGTCAACTATTTGTTACATTTGTTATCATCATCTCATTTAAGCTCAAGCTGATAAACAAATACAATAAAAGAAAAAAACGAAACGAAAGATAGCCTTAAAACCAATAACATATTCGTTAAATCAGTTTCGAGAGTCAGGCAGAGCGAACGATGTTTCCAGTGTGGCGTTTAAGGGAATCAGATTTAAATTGATTCAAGAAGTGCAGTACGAACGGGGAATAAAAACGCCCCCGCGAAAAAGTTTAATGCAGAATTAAACGCATTCAAAAATGCAGTACAAACGCCGGATATTACAAGCTATATTTGCTTATGTAAAGCAATATATTGACTGAATAACATCTATGAAAAACAAAAAAAAACTAATGCAAACTTTCTCATAAATTCAAATCTAATTTAAAGCGTTAGTTGTCATAATAATTTCTTTGTTAAACCTTTTAATCGAAAATTGTAAAAAGTTTTACGTAAATTTGTGTAAAATTTTACCTTATATGTTCTTATATGGTTATTAACTGCATTTCGATTATTTATTTATTTTTTTAAGATTCACTCTCTCAGTGTGTGTCATATTCCTGTCTTTTATATGTAAACATTTCAACTTGTGAGGTTAGGTAATCTTTCAATTTTATAATTTATGTCGTTATTAATCAGTTACCTCGAATGACAACTTAATAGGTAGTTTAAAAGCTTCATATTCATAAAACCCGATTGGAGAATTACAGTACTCTTCAGCAGTCATTGAACCGAGAGTAACTCAAGTTATCTTAAAATCAAATCGTTCATAAGTCAAATGGGTCACAAAATAAAATACTCAAATAAAATTTCAAGTTTGACTTAAGTATCTTAATTAAGCGGCCTATCGTACATTTTCGACGTTTTGTAATAATATATTTTAAAATGGAGTCACATATTACAAGGAATGGCTCATTCAAATCAAGGCTGAAAAAAAAAACTAGATTAAAAAGAAACGAAAAAATTTGATTGATAGAAAAATGAGGAAGCTCTTTAAAAAGGGTTTAAACAATTTAATAGCAATTAAAAGTGATTTTTCATAAAATATAACAATCGTTCTAATGATACTTGAATACAAAAGATAAATCTTCGAAAAGATCACTCGAAATAATTGTAAGCAATAAGAAATCACCGAGTATATACAAATTTTAACATATCACTTTACTCTTAAACAGTATTCTCTTAAAAGTATTGTTTCTTAAAACGTTAAACAGTATTCTTGTAACATTTTGGCATTTTTTCTAATATGAAATTAAGTTAATATTGCATCGCGAATTATAATCAGATGTTTTAAGAACTATGATTTAAAAATTTATTCCACAAAAGTTTCTGTATCAGTTGATGCAAGAAAATTATGAAAATTTATACTGGTGCACTTTCTAAAATATTTCTTGTGTTATGTTAACTGACATGGAAAGAACTATTCTATGTGAAATCTTCAAAATGGAAGAGTGCTGTCAGGTGAAGCCTTTTCACCATATTCTACATTTTCTAAGTTTAAATTCTGAACCCTGCAGTGGTGAGGGAAAATTTAGGGAATCAGACTGATATTAAGCCAGCGTATATTAAGCACTTTTAGCATAATTTATAGTTGCATTATCATCTAGAAAGTGTCTGTCCCAATCACAGTAAAAATACAAAATTGTAGGGTGCACTTCATCTGCCAGTATGAAAATCTCATGATTATTTGTTTTACTTTGAAAAATACCAGGGCACTACTTCAAAGCCAGAAGAACATGCACCATGTTATGATACTCCTATCAGATCCTTGGACAGAGTAAATCAAGTTTGATTTGTGGTTTAGTGGGGTTCTCTCCAAATTCGAAGTCTTCCATAAATGCAAAATAAGGTGCAACATGACTCATCTAATAATATTACACATTTCCAATCCTTAAAGTCTTCTTTCTAAACATCAATCCAAAAGAATTTTTGAAATTTCATACTGAAATGTGCGAATTTTCTCCCATACACCCGATAAGGCATTTCTTATCATATGAAATTCACTTGCACCTTATTTACGCAGGCACTCTTAACAACATCATAAAAAATTCACATTCTTCATCCCTATCAAGCCTTTTAAATGAAAATCTCAAATATCTAATTCATTTTTTAATGAGTATTAAGACAATACATCATTCACGAAGCTATAGTAGACCCTGCTAAACTGCTTAAATGAATGTATTTCTATTGTCGTCATGGGAAGAATTTAATTACATTTGCAAATCGAAGTGTAGGAGTTTTATTACGAAAAAAACTTGACTTTAGGAAAAAGTTTACTTGAAACTATTTAAATATTATTTCTGGCACAACCTGGACTGAGATAAAGATAAGTGTCATTCCATCTACAATTTGGAGCTGTTAACCACGTTTGAATTGTTATATTCATATTATTATAGATAAGTTTATATCGATTAATAACTAATGGAAATAAGCAGAATGTCCACCATCTGAAAATAGATGTATTTTAGCTACAAGTTGAAAATAAATTTCTTTTAAGATATTAAATCTTTACCATACAATTTGAGTTATATTTATATACACACATGTATTGTATCTTAATACTTATTTATTATACATATAATTTGGGTTATATCTTTTACCATAAATTTTCGCAACATAATTTCCATCTTTAAAACTTAAAAAATTATTTTACCATTATTTAGTTTATGCAGTTGTCTATAATACATTTAGGAGTTTCTAAAATGAATCTCTGAAGTAAGCGATTCAAAGCAATTTCTAAAATTTTCAAAGGACTTACACCACCTCAATCGTTAATTAATTCCCTCTTATTTAAAGTATTCAGTGGCAAGACTTCAAAATGGTTTGACACATTGGACGAAAGATATGATTGAAGGACTGAATTTCCTTAGAAATAATACCGGGGGTTTTAGAGAATAATCAGGCGATAATTTAGCTTGACAGAAAATAATTTTTCAGTAGTGTGTAAACGCTTTTAGATTAATGTTATGGCAAGAAGATTTTAAATTTTTTGTATTCTCCACATCTTACTTTAATTTGTTAAAAGAAAAATAATCACCGATTCACAAATGGCTTTCGCAATCATTACTCGATTGTTGTCACCAATGTTTCAATCTTGTGGATGTCCCAAAATGGTAAGCTCACATTAAAAGAGCTCATTTAATAGACCTCTGGTATAATGATGGTTAGTTTGATTATAAAAATATTTTCATTAGTGAAGACAAAATTTTTCCAGCTTAATAAATTAGATTAAGTCAAATTCCAAAATTTAATAAATTAAACTAGTTTCCTGACAATTCCTTATTTAGCCTTATTTCTGGTTTATTCTGTTGGTGGAACTTTAACAGTAATGCATTGACTGAAACTTGTAGAGGATTCTCATACTAACTTTTAACGCTTTCAGAATACATCACCATAATGATCCTGTTCTAAATATTATAAGAGCACAATAAATAGCCTCTACATTCATATACAGCACAAGTTCAATTTTAACCCAACTGCCAAAACAGGAAATATTTTTGTATAAATTTGCTCAGAAAAAAAGAATGCAAATTTAAATTTAATATTTAACATATTTATGATAACTAAATGAATTTCTTAATAATGTGTGTGTGTGTGTGCGCGCGCGCCCGCGCTTCATTCTTTCAATTCCAAAATGCAATTTAGTTTTAAAGCAACCAATGAAAAGTGAATAAGAAATTCTCAAACTGATATTTTATCATTTAGAAGTGTATATTTAAGCTTTTGAAAATTTCATATTCAGAACTGCTTTATTTCTGAATAAGGAAATGAACATTAATAAATATTCTAAAAAATTCCAGGTATAACAAGGCTAGAGATATTCTGAGCGACTGTTTTAACTGAAAATAGTTAAAGAAGTTTTTAAAAATTAAACAGAAAATAAAGAGAAATGACCAGAAATTTTTGATTGGTACTGAAAAATTAGTGATCAAATTAAATGAAAGTGAAGTCACTAATGTATTGAGACAAATAAGGGTCTTCTATGAATATGCAGCTAGAAAGTGGTAATTCTAGTTTTACTTTAAGCGTTAAAAATAAAACAAAATTTTGAAAATGATCTTTATTCAGGATAAATATAAAATTGGAGTCAAAATAATCACTATCAATGTAGTATAAAAGTGATAGTAGTTTTATTTTCATATTTTATCAATGTTTAAAAAAAAATGCATCTGAATAAAACTGCAATATTTACATATTCAATGTACTCATAAATTGATACAAATTCATACTGACACTTACTTCAAATTCAATTAAAATAAATATTTCATTGAGAATAATTTGCAATCATACATGAAAATTGTGCTTGCCAAGTATAATCATCTTGTGATACTGACAAAGATAAAAACAATAATGCACTAAATGTAAACTAGATGCACATCACAAACTCAGATTTACATTTAAAAATAATTATGCTTGGGAAACTCAGATTCAGGTAACACATTTAAAACAACATTTATCCATACAAAACTCTTAATATTTAATAATTTTTCGAGCAAATTTTACAAATTCAAGTCTTTACATAAACACATCTTTATAAAGAGATTTAAATAAACAAAAACAAATTATATAATTTAAAAATAAGAAATCCTCAGAATTACATTCCATATAAATATACATTTGAAAATTTATAAATTATTAACAATTTCTGAGTATTTACAAAATTCCAATAAACATGATATTTTTCTTTATTTTAGACACAAAAAAATAGAACACTAAAAATAATTTTTCAAACAGTTTGCAAGATTGTTTCACAGTTAAATAGGACACATTTAAAGCACATTTTTATAACACATTTAATAAAACTGAAACATGAGTATATATTTAGAAACACTTTTCCAACAAACTATTTAAAAAAAGCAACACTAACTATAAATATGGTTTTACACATTTTGCTTAAATTATTCCTACTAGATTTAATAGTCTGTCACAATAAATAGAAAATTCAATGCGGAATCGTAAACACTGCAAATTTAAAATCCAGCACTCCATTTAAATTTATATATTTTATTTAAATTCAAAATATATCTTGCAATGATCAAATGATATTACTGTAATTGATCAATAAGCTAGATGACTTTAAATATAAAAAAGTTTATGAAATGTTAAATACATATTTTACAAATTGCATTTCTATATTTAACTAGCTTGACTGTTCACTACCTTATTTTTGCTACTGCAAATATTTTTAATTGCACTTTACCTAAATTTTACCCAACTTTTATTAAAATCTTTGGTAAAATCCATTTTAATACACAACATTTGGACAGAAAATAAATAACATCACAGTTGTTAAGTTAAAGTAACTACAGAGATATTGAGCATTGAGATTGTTAAAATACAAGAAAAACAATTGTGATCAACTGATCCACTTGAATGTAACAAAGGCAAAAAGTAAGAATAACCAAAAAACAGCTTACAAAGTTCGTGAAATATATGCCAGTCATAATAATGTTTGATTAATATATTCTAATAATCTCTTACTTTCTAGTTAAGAATGTTGGAATTGGATACAAAATATGATTTTTTTTAAATATTATGGGAAAAAAAACTTCAAATAACCAAGCTGATTTCAAACATCAAATAATAACATAAACAATGTATTGCATGCAAAATGGGAAATGTATTGCATGGTAAGTCATCTTCAGGGAGAGCTTGGTATACCTGTTAACCCAGAATAATTTGATACCAAGGCTGTTGACATATCACCTATGTAATGGAAAAAATTATAATATAGTATTATGACACATCTAACAAATCATAAAAATATTTTACTGATTTCTCATACACAAGAACACAATAGAAATTTATCAGCAAACATCAAAAATTACTTAAACAGCACAGTGTCACAATAGCATCTATACTCACACTGCTGAAAACTATATTTCAAGAAGAGTTTTTCAGGCAAATGTTTAAGTCAAGCTATATAAAAGAGTACTTATAAAAATATTAAATGAAGAGAAATGGAAAAAACATCCTTTCCTTCAAATTGTAGGCAACAGGATAAAGCAACTTTTTAAAAATAAAATTTTGAAGCCAAAGAACTGCTTTCAAAATATAAAAATAAAAAATTATATATATGTGTATGTCTACTCATAAAACTTATAATTATCAATAAAACAAAGATCAACTTTTTTTTTCATTGTAATTTTGGATCAACATATTAATCATACAAGTTATAGCTAATTGTACATATATATATATATATATATATATATATATATATATATATATATATACAGGGTGCTTCAAAAAAATGTATACACACTTTAAACTATTGTAGTTTTCCTGCTCTACAAGGCTAATGTTATATTTCTTCGCCAGGTGCCAGCATAATCGTCCCTCTATGTTATATTATCAGTTGGAATTTGTAATATCAACATGGGGGACGTACGTTTGAGTTTTGAAGAACGTAAGCAGGTTATTAAGTGGTACTGGAAGTTTGAGAATGTAAATGAAGTTCAAAGACAGTGGAGAAGGGAGTATGATACAGAACCACCTTCAAGATTAACAATTACACGCATACGAGACAAATTCGAAGTTCATGGAACAGTGTGTGATTTGCATAAAGGTCATTCAGGTCGGCCTCGAACAGCTATTGATGCTGCAGGTCACCAATTTGAACAGTATTAACATTTGTTATTTATGTTTCATTTACATTGGACTTTCAGCTTTCTATTTTCCTGAAATTTAACTTTGTAGAACGGTAAATAAATTTTCTATGGAAGTTCAAAGTGTGTATACATTTTTTTGAAGCACCCTGTATATATATATATATATACAGTATTAAAGGTTATTTAAATACATTTAAAAAACAGATTTCACTAAATATGAATAGTGAAAACTAATTTAAAAATATTATACAAGTTAGTTATGCTACACTAAATATTTTCAATATTTACTCTAGAGTTCATATGTTTAAACCATTTTACTCAGCAAAAAAAGCTCTATGGAAACTAAAAGCTTTCTTATATAAAACTTGATAAGGAAAAATGAAGTGAAAAATAAAATTTCTAAAATCCTACAAAAATTTTATATCACTTAAACTCATTTTTGCAAACCAAAGATATTGGAAAAGTACTTAAAAAAAAAAAAATTGCATAATTAACTCTCAAGAAATAAATTTTAGAAATTGATTTTTTTTTTTTCAAATATTTAGAGCACATGTTAATAAAGTTTTAAGAAACTAAAATTTTGCAAGCACATAAATGAAAATTAATTTACGATTACTTAAATGGTAAATTAAGCACAAAAGATTTTTATCTTAAAATTAAATATTGAAGTTCAGCACAAGGTAAAATCAGTTAATGTTCTTAATCATTTTTACATTTTAAGTTGAGAATATAAAATTTAAAAAAAGGTAAAAATATTGTTTACCATGCATGAGTTTAGAACATCTTTTTCTATCCTCCACTACATAAAAGGAATTAATGAAGAAAAAAGCAGCGCCAATGACCAAAATAAACATTGGTAGAAAAAGTGCATACTGTTGACTTTTAAATATGGCTAAAGGGCTAGAATCTCCATTGGCGATAGCATCAGATAACTAAAATTGGGAATGAACAGTAAAAAGGTTATTATTCCATGCAAATAAGTGTTTTCTTATAAAAATAAAATAACATAATGTAACTTACACAGCCAATTATATAAGGACTACATGCATCTCCAAGAGCATGAGATACAGAAATTTGTATTGCTTCTGCCATTGACCTCCTTTCAGGTGTAACAACATACTATACAAAAATATCAGTCAAAATTATAAATAGCATTTCATTAATATACATAAAATTAGAAATTTATGTTTAATTATTTTAAAATAAAAGCTAAATTTATGAATAAAATATTGAGTTAATAAATTGACTTCCACAGATTTCAAAATACTTCCCAGTGAGATCAGAGGCAAAAATGATTCAATCAGAATACAATGTTTTATTTGCTTCTGAAATCTCTTTTACAATCCTAAAATAATTTTTTTTTAATAAAAATAATTCATTTAACGTTTTAGGAATCATTTTTGCTATTACCCACATGTTAGCACTAATAAAGAATATCCAGATAAATCATGTATTGGATAAGAGATTTGGCAAGTTTGATTTTTCACTAAACAATTTTTTGCACGTATGGACTAAGTTGACCACACTTATTTTTGCAGGTTACTCAGAATTATAAACATCTAAAGCAAAAGTGGCACAGAAACACAAGAGCTGTTGAGCATATATTCCTCACACGACAAAATTTTATCTATAAAGATGTATTTAAGCACTTGGCAGCAAGCTCAGTTTGCTTTGTTTCTCAACAATCTTTTTCACAAGAGGATTAATTACAATGGGATTTACATTTTTAAGTGGATTCCAAACCATTAACATTCAAAGCAAAGTAAGATTCAAACTCAAGTATTGTTAAACTGAGGGCCAAAGTGTTGTTTGGCTGCCATCTCAGCAGTTGCAAACTCTGCTATAGGCAAAGAGATAAAAGTTCAACTTTGAAAATATGCAAAATTCCATATAAATAACTTGTTTAAGGCGTGCTTAAGCTGTTTACACAAGAATGCACACGTGTTCTGTACCCAGTTTGCAACTTTAGTTAAATACAAAGAAGGTTTTTACCAAACTAAATGAGTTTTCTGTTATATTAAAAATAAATAATTACAAAAATGTTCATAATTGATTCATATATTATGTAAATATATGGTGCTTGTGTTTCGATGCTTTTATCACATTTGGCATAAATATTTAGGATTGCTTTGTCTATTTTACTAGGGCAAATATAGTTTTACCCAGATTTTTTTAGTTTTACTTATTTGCTAACTTTGTTCACTTGATGTAGATTCCTTCATTAACTGTTCCTTGAAATTTTAGAAGAGTTGATAGAGACATGATTCTGATTATATTCTTTCATGAATTTTCATTTCTCCTATTGTTAATGTTATTTTCCTTTGTGTTATCTTTGCCAATGCATAAAATATGAGGCAAAATGTCATTTTCCTCAAATTTGAATCACAAGAGTTATAGCTTTTTCCAGTGGAGATTCAGGTTCCCAGAATATTCATCATTTATTTTCACATTCATTGATAAAATAGACAATTTATTGATTCTTCATCAATTGATGCCGATCTAGGAGTTTCAAGGCATCTCATTTCCTCTTTGTAAGATTTATATTATTTTACTATGTATAACTCACAAAAAGTAAATTAAAACCTAAATACATCAACAACTGCACTGAACCTTAAAGACCTTAATATCAAAAATATTGACTAACTAGAAATTCAGAAATATAGAAATTACAATGATTAGAAAATAGTTGACCATGAATACAGCTATTGAAGATCAAGAAGCTTTTGAAAAAAGTGGATGTTTCTACACTGTTTTTAAGGACCATGCCCAAGAGCCAACGTACACGCTCAAAGGTTATAAAAGATTTTAAAACCTTAATCTTGTATTTACATTGATAGAATCATGCTATGAATGAAACATTTACAGAGTGGGCAGTGGCAAGGATTGAAAGCAACCCTCAGTGGTTATTCAATGTTTTCAGAATGGATGAGTTGCACTTCACATTGCACAAGAATGTCAACACCTAGAACAATTGTATATGAGCAATATCAAATCCTTGTGAATACATGACAAAGTCAGTGCATCCATCCAAGTTGAAAGTGTGGTGCATTTTCTTCATTTTTATCATCAGACTATTCTTCCAACCCAAGAAAATGTCACATGTCTGGAAACCACATCAAGTAACCTTTGAGCATTACCTCACTATTTTACATGACAAAGTTGTCCTGCATAAAATCAAAAAGGTGTTTTATTAGAAATAAGCTTAATGCATGATTGCGACTACTATATTTATTCAGTAAAACCGATTCTTGATGAGTACTTTTGGTAAAGACAGTATTAGTTGCATGGCCTCCATGATCATCCGACTTCCCTTGGATCAATTTTTGTTTGAGAAGCAATTTGATTTTTGTGAATCAATACTTACATAATAAGAAGCAATTGTGTACCCTTCATCCTACATGATCATTGGATGAACTCAAACTTTCTATTTGTTTTTAGATTTATGCAACTCTTTTCGATACGTTGCATTCAACCATAACAGGTTCTGTGAGTTGCTTAGATATGTCATGCAATGCTCTGAAAGCCATGTTGAACAATTATTGCAAGAATTAATGAAAGGAGCATACTGTTGTCTTGTACATTGAGTTTTAGATTGCCAGTGCTCTCTACTTAGACTGAGACCTATAGACCTTTATTCTCATGCTTCTTTTCCTCACAAAAGGGCAATTTTTTAAATAAAGTAAAAATATATATATATATATAGTGAACAAACCATCATAAGATAAATATTACACTCCTATCAACAATTTTCTCCTTTTTTCAACATTTTGCAAGTACTGATATCTCAATGTTTTAAGCTGTATAACATGACTTTATTATTGTTTATTAGCTTTGTCATTTCATTATGCCTGATATACCATACAAAGTAACCTTGGTTTTTCAAAATTAGAGAGCAATTTATTAGGTAACTAGTAGTTCTAAATTCTTAGATAAAAATTTTATTAATTCTTTTACTTTAGATTATTTTATTTTTAACAGAAGCATATACAACAGAGCAAATGAATAGTTAATATACTTACTAAAACTATATCAGCAACTAAAACCCAATTCATACACAGCAATGTAACACCAAAAAATATTAATGCCTATGAAAAGAAAAACTGAGTACATATTATTCAAGTCATTTCTCAATTTAAATGATCAATTGGATTAATATTTCATTTAATAATTAATACATTTTATAAATTCTGTTAATATAAGAATTATGAAACAATGCCAATCAAAACAAATTTAATGTTTTTATAATACATCATGTAAACTAATTTAAGCAATAATCGACAGAAGAATTATAAATTTTCTGGTCCTGTGACAGAATTCGCAAATAACATCACACATTCTCATGGAAGTTTGGTTTGTTGATCTACTGTCATTTTTTGCGCACAAGAGCTAATTAAACTGTTACCTACAATTTAAAATGGATTCTAAACTACTACAAACATCTTAATCAAAGGTGGAGGTTTAAACATAGAAATGTTGAACAATATCCCAGCATATTAACCAGTTGATTGCCAACTCAACTATTATCATAGAGGATAGTTAATTCAGAAGGTTAACAAGCAGTATAATTTATCTTCCCTGTTTCACACATCTCAGAAGTTCATAATTTGTAAGAAGTATTAACATTGTGTCCTAATATCACTGTGTTGAAATAAGTATCATTGTTAAATGGTAGTATTCAATGCACATTCTGTGGATGCATCCTGATTCATCGTCTCCAGGGTGATTAACAGGATCACTCTTAAAAACATTGTTCACATGAATAAGTTATCACTAATCTATTTAAATGCCCAATACATAACAGTTGTGCAAACCAAATTTATTATTTACCGCAATGCATGTACTACAATGAATGGAAGTTCGCAACAGATTAAGAATTTAGAGAATGTAAAACATGGCTTAGAGCAATTTGTTTATTTTACGAAGCTTTCTAATCATATCATTGATCCAGTACGTCTTACATGCATTCAGCAGGACTTGCATTATAACCTAGAGTGACTTATTTTTAAACAAGACCTGCATTTTCTTGTTTCATAAACCATTAATTGTTTCTTTTTTTCTTCACTTTTTAAGAAATCTCGCAAAACTTAGGAGAAAAATATTACAGCTTACAGTATAGTTTCACAAGTTATCAGATTAGAAAAATTACAGCAAAATATCTGGTAGGCATCTCATGAATTGTAGTGATACTGCTATTTTTTTTTTTTTTTTTTTTTTTTTTTTTTATGAATTATATTTTCAGCAAGACATAGTTTCTGCATAATATGTAAACTAGAAATCAGAGAAAGACTATTATTTACATCTGCAAATTATACAACTAAAAATGTGTTAAGAATTTGAAAACAAAAATTTAAAAAATCAGAATTACTTCAAATTTAAAATTTATTTGAACTTCAATTTCAAATAAGAATAAATTAAAATTTTATAATGGACAAAACAATTGGAGAGCTCTATAAAGTGCAGCTTCACATGAAATAACACAAAAGATTCAGAACGATAAACCATGATTTAAACATCTATACAAAAAATAATCTAAATTATCTATACAAGAATATTTGAAAATGTTAAAAAGTTTATCAATTAAAATTAATAAGTTTTGTTGCAATTAATTCTTGAAAAATCAAGCTAGCTATCCAATAAATATGCATATATTGTCAATACTTACATATGATAGTGAAACATTTGATGATGCAATAACACAAGCAAAAAATACAAGAGGTACAGCAAAAAGCATACTGTATGCACATATCAAAGGATCTGCCCTAGGATTATATTTTCTGTAATACTGAGAGCATAAAGAGCCAAGAATAACTCCAGCAATGCCGGCACAGCAGGTTATGACACCAAAAACTAAAGAAACACTGAAAACAAAGTAAAAGAAAATTCCCTTTTAATTAATTTCAAAACAAGTCATTATACATATATAATAGAATTATACAATTGTTTCACAAAAAAGAAAACTTAATTTACGTCGTCTTATCAGGTTTTCCACCATGCACTTCAAGTGCACTTGTCATGAAATCTGGCACCCACCATGCTAAAGCACCTACTGAAAAAGTCACACAAGTAAATCCCAGAGTAACCCAAACAAAAGAGGGTCTGAAATAAACAAATTTTCATTGATTATTAACCTCTTCAAAGTTGTACTGAAAAATATTTTGAAATTAATTTTTGATAAGTAATTCCTCAATTAATGTATAAATAAAGGGCAGCACAATTTAAAAATTTTAGCAATGATTTATCTAATAACAAGATTCAAATTACATTCACAATACTGACTTCAAAAGTACTATCACCTAATTACTATAATAATATGAAAAGGAAATCAAAAAATAAACAGAATATTTTGCTTTGTAAAATATTATAAAAATGACAAAATTTCCATGTCAGAATGAAATTAATATTTTGCTGATAAGTAAATCAAACTAATATAAATACTAATAACAAGTATATTTGCTATAAAAATTGATTCTTTGCTTTTATTAATTCTTATTAAAACTTATGCTGATAAAGTATAATAGCTTTTATTTCTTTCCAAGACATTTAATTAAGCACACATGACAATTTTCTTTAAGATGCAAAAGAAAAATACTTTGATTATGTGGAAAAGACAAGTTTACACGTTTAATTTGTAACATTGTTTAACGATGAATGCTACACGTTCTAGTATAATGTTAAGAAAATTGCTTTACTTACTTACTGGTTAAATAAGAAAAATAAACAATACTATCAACCAAATATAAAATGAATACCAAAACAATACAGCAGTTTTATAGAATAAAGTCAACAATTACGATGAAAACAATTGTATCTAGTATTATTTGTATTTAATGTTTCTAATTAATCAGCATCAAATCCATCCTAAATTATTTAATTAAAACCATACTATGAAATATTCCCTATTTACACTTTTCCCGATTTTATTGCATGATTTTGAAAATTTACAGATTTCAAACGTCATTTATTATAACTGATTGCATCTAAGATTTCATACGTCATTTATTATAACTGGTTGCATCTTTGTTAGGGAAAAATTAGAAATAACACTTGTTTCCAGAAAACATACTTCAAGTAAAGTAAAAAAATGTTAGAAACTTATTACTCATGCAAGAAAATCGTTTAAGGCTACAGAGAGCTTGATTCACATTCAAATATATAAAGTATTGAAACTAAAAGACATTCAAAATTTGTTGATTCATATTTTATGGAAACAAAAAAAAAAAAAAAAACTTTCACATACATAAATATCAAAATTCTTAAAAATGCAGTTCCAATTTTAAAGAAATAAAATTTCCAATTTTAATGCAATATAATTTCAAAATCGGGCAAAATCTTAGAATTTACTTTTTGTTGATGAAAGTAACTACTAATTTAGATATTAATTAATACAGATGAAATAATGCAGTACTGCAAGACAGAAATTTCCTTAAGATTTTATTAAATTCTAAATTTAAGTAGTCAAGTAAATATTAAAATTTTTCAATAGAATATTTTTGGAAATATGTAATAAAGAGAATTTTCACTAAATTGGTAGATTACAAAATACCAAGACATTTGAAGTTACCCTGATGAAAAGTTAAATTCTAAAAAAAAAAAAAAAAACCACTTTCTTAAAACTATATTTAAGTTATAAAGCAAACTGATTAAATAATGAAGGTTCTTAAACTAATATTAAAAATATTTACAGATTTCAAATAACACTGCACATGTATTAGTTTAAAAACTAATAAAATTTCCAGAAAAGAACTTTACTTTTAGCTATTTCAGGTATGTCAATCAAAAGAAATGTATATAAAATTTCTACTATTTTAAGAATGTTAGTAATTAAATCATTAAAAAGTTAACAGGTCTATACAATCTGAAGATCCATTAAATATACTAAACATACAATGATGCAGTTTAAAACTAATTCTTGATCATGGTAATTGGTTCAAATAATTTTCAAAGAAACTACTTGCATTTTAAAAACCGCAATGACGTCTTCCATGACACTAGTAGCTTTCAGAGTCACGCCACCTTCTGCTTCTCCTCGTGGGGGTTCAATTAAAACCACCAAACATAATATCACAGCTACTACACCAAGAACAGGAGTTACCTATAATAGAACTTAATATCTTACAAAAACACTAACTATAAATTAAAGGATTACAGTAAAATATTAAATCGTACATTTAAGTTTTCTCCCACAAGAAAAACATGTAGCACAACAATAAAATATTTAATGTACTCTCATAAAAGTAATTCAGACCTTTTCTTAATTTTTATATCATTGATGAAAATGTTTTTTCATGCTTTGAAATTTCCAGCCAATCTAGTCAATACTTTGAGAATTCATTATTTCACAAAACATGAAAATTTCATTTTAAATAGTTTGCTGTGAAACATCAACATAGAAATTCCTTTGTTCGTTTTGGTATCTCCCAGGATAACAAGAAAAATGTTTTAAAATATTTATGCTCTAAATTTTGAAATTTAAACAGAAATAAAAACAAGTCTTCATCTTAGAATCGACAATTTAGAAATAAAGTTGAACTCTAGTAATAAAACTCACAAATTTATGCTACAAAAGCAATAAATATTAATTACTAATGAAACTAACTAAAAATAAAAAGCAACCGCTCACAATAATCTAATTACATAATTATTTTAAGCTCTTATTTACATTTTATATGCACTATTGTTAAAAACAAATTTTTAAATTCCAGTATTTTGCCCCTGAACACCAAATTCAATCACAATACATAATTCAATGGTTGGCTAGTTAGTTTGGTAGTACAAGGTCTAACAAAAAAGCTGCATTAAATACACAATTCACTAAATTTTTATGTCAAATTAAGAGAATTTCATCTAGCAAAGTGTATTTAAGGTTACCATTGAAAATGCATTTACTTTTAAAAAAATTTTAAAGCTCATTTTACATACAGTTCGAAAATATTCTCAGCATTCCATAAAATGTTTTTGCTGAGAAAACATTCATTGTGTTTGATATTTTCACTACATCAGAATTACTAAACACATTATCTACAGTATATAATTGTTAAATGAGGAAAGAATGATATTAAGCATTTTAAGCTTAAGTCATAACCAAAAATTGCACATCAAATTAAAAGTTAAAAAGAAAAGTACAAGCAGACTAGAATGAATATTTCTATTTTTAAAAGGAGATAACAGCAAGCACTGCACACTTATACCAGTAAAGTTCAATAATAAAATATATAGGAAACACAGCTTCAGAAAACTTTCTCCAATATTCCTTTACAACCATAAAATCGCTTTCTACACACAGCAGTAAATCATTTAACATCCACTGCAATAAATCATTTCGTAGAAATTATTCAATTTTGCGAAAAAATATGTACATTATGTTTCTCTAAAGAAATGTAAATATGAATACCCAGAAGCTTAACATCCAAAAGATCCATCATGTTTATTGAAGGTAAATGCAGCACATTAAATAGGTTGTAGTTACAATACCCTCCAGTGAAATAATACTTCCAGGAATAGCAAGTCATATACTGGATCTTCTACTTGATCCCTGCTTCTAAATTACAAAAGCTCCCAACCAACCACTTTCACCTAATTGATAGAGCCTAATTCTCAGCTAAGTACAAGGAAGTATGCAACAACTTAAGATATACAATAGCTATTGCAAATTTAGAAGCTTGGTTTGTCATTTTACTTAACTGCTAATTCAACTGAGGCCTACAGTTTAAAGTGATTTTCAAAATATTACAAATATTCCTGAGAACAGACCTCAAACTGCTTAATCAAGATTAAAGCACTAACTATTCAGTTAACTGCTCAGTAAGAAATAAGAAGGAGATTGGATAAATTGCTTTAAAAATTGATAATGAAGAGACTGAACTTTTAAAGTAATTTATTCGGTTTATTTGTAAATTTTTCAAAACGTCAGTGATGTTTATTTTTTTGTAAGAAAATCAAAATTTTCCTGCAATTACTAATGAAGATAATAACCAATTTTTAAAACTCTTTCAATAATATAAATTTGAATTAAAGTGCAAAAGTTATAATTTAACTGATTTAAGTTGTTGAAAGAAATATTTAATACTAGTTTTTAAAAATATATTTAATACAAAATTCAAAGCATTTAAAGCTTCTTTTCACATGTTTTAGTTATGTGATTGCTAAGCAGTCTACAAAAAGTAACTTATAAACTTTCAACAAAACTTAAGAAAATTTATTTTAGAAACAGTAACAAATATTTAACTGCCAACAGAAATATTTTACAGTTTGCTACCTTTTATAATTAAGATACAATATCTAAACAAGTGATTAAAATATCTACACATGTGATAAATTTTTCTATTTTATTAAAATTCTTCATTTTAATTAAATTACCAAATGTTGTCAATGCCAATTAAACTTTCATTACTTTGTTAAGTACAAAGTAAATTAAAGTATTTAATATAAATATGAACCAGATATAAATCTTTATAACTGAATTAAATTAGTTGAACAATATTAATCAGAAAGTGTGCTTTCAATTTGCTAATGACATAATTGTTAGCTATTAGTATTTAATCAAGAAAAACCTTTAAAATTTTTAGAATTTTGAAATTCTTAATAAACGAAATACACTGGATTAAAGGTTCTGCATTTCTACAAGTCAAGGGAATATGAAAATTTCTACAAATTCATTGTTATATATCCAATTTTATAGAAATAATTTTAATATGCATGAATTTACATGCAAATCCTGCCTACAAATACTCAATACAAATGTTTCAAAAACTAGAAGCTATAGTTCAAGTCAGGTGACTTTAGAGAAAATAGATATTAAAAATAATTGGAAATGAACACTGAAGGACATTGCTTACTGGATTAAGCAATTCCACTATAAACTAGAACTATTGATAAATGCTTTGAAGTTAAAATTTTTAAAATTTTACCTTTTCCTTTATTAAAAATAATGTGTAAAAAGTAAATACTAACAACTTTCCATTGCCAATGATATATCAATAAAGTAAGCTATAACATTCTTAAGGTTAAGAAGTCAAAAAGTTGTGTTTATTACACTGAATTTCTATTACATAATTTCAATTTATGTAAGACTTAATACATACAAGAATCTACATTAAAATCAATTTTCAAGCAAAAGCAAATTGAAGTAAAATTACATCAAACTTTAAATGAATCTAAACAGTAAGGAAAAACTACATTGTATGAAAAACTATAGAGTTAAAATTTATAAAATTAGCTTTCAAATACAAAAGCGCTGTAACTGTATTTATGGAAAAAAAAGACTCTTGGAAGATCAGATTTTGCTATTCAATTAACACATAATTCCTATTCAATTTTAATATAACAGAATATGAAAATTCTATGACAAATATTCAGAAGTTTTATTTGTGCAATAATACATGGCTCAATCATAATAAAAATATACAATACATAAACATGAAAAAATTTCAATTAATGGCTTATAAAAAACAAGGAAATTATCTTACTCTCAAAGCCCCATACCAATGTTTAATATAATTTGCTACTTCTGGACCAACAATGTAACCTAAACCACTGAAAAATAAATGTTTATTAATAGATAATATACCAGTTTAGAAAATAGCACAGTTTTTTAGCTTATGCACTATAAAAATTAAGTAATCATTTGAAAACATTCATCACTGAAAATAAAATTTAAGTTTTTAATTAGAATGCAAGGTGCTAGTGCCAAATATCCAATACACTTTTTCAATTCAATTTTAATAAATACACAATATACCAATAAGTAATGGGACACCCATGTAAATGAGGATATCTGCAGTTTTAATCTATGCTATGCCAAAACAAATGATATGAAAGTTAGAGTAGTCTTACTTCAGTAAAGAGGTAACTGTTCGATATCATAGATGTAACCAATCATTCAAAAACATAACTAATCATTCTAAATTTGACAGTGGCTTTTGTGATTAAGAAGTGGAAGCCAAGTGTTCATTGTCAGAATGGACTTTGACCTGGCATACCTGCAAAAATTAACATGATAGAAATTGCCAGGTGCTCTCCAAAGAAATTCGGAAACACAATTTCTCAAGGTATGCCAATTTCTAACATATTCCAGGAATTCCTAAATATTGTATCTAAGATTGTTGGTTCATTAATTCTATCTGCAAGGAAGCACATTTGCTTTGTTTCCCTCGTTGTGCTGTCATCCAAGTCTTTAATTACAAAATCCAACTGCAGAGTTTAGTTTAGGTATATCCAAATTCGATCGAAGATGAGTGATAACAGGGTCTCTGGAATGATGAATCAAGGTTCAAGCTATACCAGTTAGATAACAGTTTGGCATATGCCTGGAGAAGGCCTTTTGCCAGAATATATCGGGCCAACAGTAAAGTTGTCCATACCATGAGAAACATCTGAAAATATTTCTCAAGGTATGGAGTG
>JAPDSC010149498.1:739213-776012 GCA_026290005.1 Latrodectus geometricus
TCAGAAAATTTATAATTGTTATGTGTTGCTAAGAATTATTGAAAATACAAACTATTCAAAGAAAATAGGAAAAAACAGAAATATTTTCCTTCTAGATTTATAATGATCTCATACCACTCCTTTAAGTTTTTGAATAAAAATGTGAATCAAAGGAAAAAATATCATGTTTCGTAACTATTCTAATTTGTCACTCAAAAAACATTGTACACAGAACATAAAAAGTTAATACAACTCATGAAGAACCCAAATGCAAAGTTATATTTTTCAGAAGTTTTTTTTCCTAGTAAATTCATATAGATAGTTAAATATTTAAGATATTAGGTTATGTGTGAAAAATTAGGGAACAGTATTTTAAAATAATATTTCATCTTTTATTCAGTAAATTAAAAACACATGGTATAGATTATATAAAAACAAATTAATTTCACAATCAATCAAAACGTCTACTTCTCTGTCTTTAATGAAACTAGAAAGTAATCTCACGTCTTTTATAATATACAAAAATAAAATGAATATTTTCAAGTATTTATGTAGAACATCAAAATAACACATTCTGCATAAACAGTGAAGCAAGTATATAATTATTTCAAATTATCAGATGACTAACTTTTGAGACACAGTTAATGACAAAATAAAATTTTCAAAGTAATATGAAACAATAAAACTAAGCTTTTTTAACTCTAATGTGAATTCTTTAAATTTCTCATCATTTTCAGAGGTAGATGAATCTAGAACTTTTTAAATAATGATATAAAAATGTGTATTAAGAGTACATAAAGAAAAATCAGACACTGGAAATCGTGCAAAAACCAAAATAAACATTTACTTTCAGTAAAAAAAAATTTCATGACATACTTATTTCAAATTTTAAATTCAGAGATCTTTACCCCAAAATCAAGATATCTTCAGTTTCTTCTTTTGTTTCGACAGAGTCTACATAAATTTTATAATGAAGGACCAGTTTTTACAAGATTAAAACATTCACATATCATAATTATTTAATTCATTTAATAAAAGTAAACTAATTTTAAGCATCAATGCTAGTATTTGAAATAAATTTTAAATACATGTTTTACATACTGATAAAAATATTTGACAAATTATAAATATAAAACACTCTTGAACTTTTAAAAAGTATACAAACCTTCCCACTGGTATTGCAAAGTAAAACAATGACAGCATGCGAGTTCTAGCTGTATCCGTAAACAAATCAGCAATCACAGTTGGAGCGATTGTGGAATAGCTTGCTTCCCCAGTACCAACTAGTGCTCGCGTAAAGATAAACCACCTAAAATACTAAACAAAAATTATATTAAAATGTACAAAATTAAAATAAAACTATGTGTTCAAAAATTCTTTGTCTAATATAAAATATTTTAATCTTAAACTCAAGGGAGTTAAGTTTCAATATTTCTTAAAATAGCTGGTTCATTAAATTGGAAGAAAGTTATCAAATGGTTGAAAATGAATTTCTTTTCAGTTCATTTTTCAACATTTCTTTAGGACATTTTCTAAAATTATTGGGGGTAAAACCAATTTGTAACTGGAATTTGAAGTATCTTTAAAGATATAAATGGTTGGTTGGGTTTTATGGTGCAAGATCCAATAAGGACAAGCTGCGCCAAAAATTAAATTTAAAGATATAAAATTAAAGGATCCAAAATATATTTAACTAAAAGTAAGCACAAGCTTCTTGATATGCATACTAATAAGTATATTATATCAAAGCTAGATCAGTCAAATTTGCAAAAATTAAATGTAAAATATTCACTATTCTATCTAAAATAATTATTCTATTACCTTAACATTAGTTATATTTTGATAGTATAAAAGAGTAACTATGTTATTGTAAATAAATTATTGCATTATATTTGATAGTTAGTAATTCTACATTTAATTAATTTTGACCAGTAAATGATAATTTAAAAAAACAGTTCTAAAATACATAACCTACTTGAAATTTTCAAATATTTCCTTTGAACTACTCACAAAATTATCAAATTTTTACTTTTAACAAATTAATATTTCAAACTTTATCTAATTAAATCAGCATCCAATTTACAACAAAATAACTTGAAAATACTCTTGTCCCAATGTCTTAAAAAATCCTAAAATCTAAATAAATTTAAGTTTACTAAATCTGGTATTTGCATGTTTAGTTGAATATATAAGTTTAGAATTGCAACTGTGATGATTATAAATTTGTTATTAATAGCCAATTAATAAAAAATATCTGTTAATACACAAAAGTAATTGCAAACTTAAATACTTTATGAAATGAAAACAGTTTCATTGTTAATTTTTGTATATGTTGATGATCTTACTTGGTTGGAAGATCAAATTATTCAGTCTATTCAATTTAATCTTTTAAAAAGTTTGATTTTACCTTAAATGATTTCATATTTTTATAGCAGTTAGAAATAGATTGTAAAATTTAGAGTTTATATCGTTTCTCTGTACTAGTTGATTTTCCTTAATGCTTCTAAGGATTTTATTTTAATATTTCAAAATAAAATGAAAAATATTTTATAAATGTAAATAACTTACAGAAGAAATTTTGGTTTAATTTAGATTTGACTTCCCCAACAAAGAGCTTCTTAAACTTTCAGCTCTCACAAAATCCAATCAGATGGAAGTTAATAGGGAAGAACATATTTTTTTACCTTCTCTTCTACACAATACAATATTTAACATCTTTCCGGACTACTAATTTCATAAAGAGAGTCAAATCTACCATTGGCCTTAAATAAAGATGCCTTGACATGGCATAAAAAAAGCTTTTACTAGATGTTTTTTTAATACTTTTGCTAACATGTAAATATAAACAGAAATTAGTATTGTTTGAGATTGTTGATTATTATCTCAGTATAATATATTTCTATAAATATTAGAGGAAGTTAAATAAAATTGATAGTTACTTTTATTCTTAATTACGCTTAAAATACAAGCATTACAGATTATACATTTTAATGTTGTCGTGTGTCAGCCAGGCTGGCAATATGGGGTGCGCCGCTCCACTTTTCCAACTGAACCATATTTGTTGTGGAGTCAGACTTCCTCAGTACACACATGCCATAGGTACCCATTTATAGGGTAGGCAACCATTCACACACAAAGGACAAAGACAAGAAAGAGGGAGAGAGAAAGTACATCCATGCCTGAGCCAGGGTTCAAACCCAGGTCCCAAACATCTGTAGTCAGGTATGCTAACCACTAGACAGGTTGGGCGGCATACATTTTATTATCTTAGAAAATTAAAAGGGAGTGAAAATTGTGTGTTAATTTGTCTGAAACAAAATTCTTCAATTACTAAAATTACAGAAATACCCTATTTTTAATTAATTGCTCTTATAAACTTTTCTATTATGATCATAAAGTTTCTTTAAGATTTGTTTGTTAGTTACTCAACATCAACCTTTTACAACTTACCATTTAAAGTGGACTCCAAAAGATTACAAATAGTCATTCCCAAGATAAACTTTAAACCTACAAATTGTTTAAAAGCTACAATGCTAACTATTCAGCTATCTGCTCAGCTTTAACTCCAAGCAAATTATTTTATCATTTAGTCAAAGTAATGCAAAGTTTAAATTTCACCAGTATATTTTTCAATAAAAATTCTAATATCAAATACAAATCTGACTTCACGGCACATGAGGGTGTCTTTAAGAGTTGCTTTTTCAATAACTAAATCAATTCCAAGTTCTCATTTAGAAAAATCAGCAGGATGTCATAACCTTTTCTTTATTCATTCATATTTATAGATTTAAAAAAAATGATTCTAAAAATTGTCACATTTTCAAAAGTTAAAATTTGGCATTAAGTAATTTTGTATAAAGTTTCACTCTGTGCATCTTATTATAACGATATTCTTATTATTACATTGTCACTACTTTTATAAGGATGTTTAACACTAAAATTGCATTACTGGTGTCAAAAAACAAGGGGTGTTCCAAAGTAAAGTTGGTTTGGTTGTCGCTCAACAATTATTTTATATGCATAAAGGCTAATGAAACTAGGGCCTATGGTTTAAAGTAGATTTCAAACCACTGCAAACATCTATACCCAAAGTGCATTTCAGTCTCATGAACTGATGGCCAGAGAACTTGCCATTCAGTTACCAGCTTATCATGCAGAAGTGTACTTTATCAAAATACTAAGTCGATTGAATATTAACTTAAAATTATAATCATTTTTAAAAATCAAATTATCATTTTTTATTAAAGGTATACAAATAATTTTAATATTAGAAAGATAAAAATTACAATATATAAATAGTATAATAATAATATTCTCTATTAACAAAGCCATTTTTAATTTAAAGAGAAAATTGAGATATGGAACTCTTCTCTAAGGACTGTACTTCATTTTTTTTATTCCAGTTTACTTATGAAAACTAACTTCTGAAATATATTTACCCATCATTTAAACTAGCAAAAAAATAATAATAATAATAATAATATACACAGAGCTTATTTAATAATAAGGTTTAACATGTATTTTGTTATACAAAAGTAAAAAAAAGACAACTTAAATTCAGAATTGAAAATCTAAGTTTTCTCAACTGAAATAAAATTTGGCATTTTTTATAATGTAGTCAAACATGACAACATACTAATTGTTGTTTTGTGTGCAAGCTTAAAATAATACAGTATAATGGAATTCAAACAATGTTTATCTTACTGCAATTTCCTTAATGTTGTATTCATAAGCTTTATTTTTAAATGTATTATTTTTAAAGGTTAAAAAAAAGAATGACTTTCCAATTTTTTTTATTGAAATTCAATTATTTTGTTAATATAATCAACTAAATAATTTATTTTATATAAATTAATACCAATTAAAACAGAGTTCAAATTTATTACTATTATTATTTAAAGTTGAAATTAAATAATAATAATAAATATTATTATTTAATTTCAATAATAATTTAATATTAATTTATTATTTAAAGTTGAAATTTTCTATAGCTCTTCAAAAAATTAATTTGCTAGCAAAAGCAGGCTTTTTTAAGACATTTTTAAAAACAACCTTCATTTCACTCATTAATTAATTTAGGGATTGATTACATTCTGAAGAAAAAACTGTGTGTGATTATTAGTCCTTTTATGAGAGAAACGTTATAACTCTGAATCAAACCACAATGAAAAATCAAGAAATGTTGGATATTTGCTTTATATATTTCAGAATGGGATCACAAGAGTTTTTAAAAAAAAAAATTCTCTAGCAATATATGCAGTAAATAAATTTAGTCAATTATCTTCATAAAATTATGACAAAAAACATTATCTGTAGGAATTATCACAATCATTAATGTACGCAGGGATTCCTATGACAAAGTACCAAAAACATAATTTTAAATTATTTTAAGTGTAGTTATCAGGTGATCAAGACTGCTTTTTTTAATGTGGAAGAATAAAGTTTCTTTATTTTCATTTTTGAATAGTATTTCATTATTGAACAATATGAGATCTGTGCCAAGTTTTAAAAAGTAAATTTTTCAAAATAAATACTTTTAAGTTTTCAGATATTTCTTTAAAATGTTATTAATAGTCCAGAGAGTTCTCCCAAAAACAACAAAAATTATGATTTCAATCATTTCCCTATAGATGTTAGAGCATAGACAGGCAAGATATTTTTTATATAAATCAGTAATTTCACCCATTCACTACCAATGCCATTCGTATTATCATGCATTGGTCACCAATGCAATTTTATTTGAAAGTAAATGACAAAGAGTTTAATGAAGATCAAAACTAATTTTCCAAGAAACTTCTAATATTATCATTTATCTCTAGCTGATAAAGAATATAAAGTACTTAGTAATTAATTTAATACATTAGACTTTATAAAGTATCAGTATTGTAAATTTAATAGTTGAAATCTCCATGTAGCAAATTTTAAGCTTTTCAAATTTAAAATAAATTAAAACTTCTCAAAATCAGAAAATACACATGCTGCTTTCTTATTGACTTACTTTATTTATTAAAATATTCATAAGCCATAATAAAGCCTCAATAAAATTTATTTGAAAGAATTTTAATTTAAAATTAAATTAATAAATATTTTTCTGAGTAAAAACTAAAAATTTAACTCATGTTTACACATATAACAGACATACATACAGAATTTCAAACATAGGTACAGTAAGTTGATAGTAGATTTTTATTCCCTTAAAGATGATATATTTGTATAGATGTATTATGTAAGCAATAGACATTCCTTCTTAAATCTTTTTATCAATGTTCCCCAAACTAAGTTTCATGATGTATGATAAGTAGATTGCATGAATATAATAGATGTCTGCCATCTATATTTGGTTCATTATATATATTGTTCTATGGAGTTTCCCTACTTTAAAGTCACTTTTCCTACTCGAATTAATTTGACCAGAAGTTTCAGCTACATTTCTTAGTTACAAATATCAAAGATTTAAGACAGATTATAAAGAATATTGGTCCATTTATAATAAATTATGATTGTCTAGATTAAGTTTGAATGATTAAGAAAGAAATTCCAGAGAAACTTTCCTTATCCTTGTATTTGATTTACTACATTAGTGAAGAAACATAATTTTTTTATTTTGTAGTTTTATAGCTAGGAAAACATTAATTTTTTTTTCCAGAGAAAAAAAACCATATTTAAAATAGGTTAACTAAAAAATAAATAGTTTTAAATTAAATAAAACTTTTTCAATCCTACATTACAAAGATACTTAAAAAGATAATTTCTTACTTGGGCTGGAATAAAAGAGCCTAAAAATGTTGTGGCACTCCAAAATAAAATTCCACCTGCCATAATATAACGTCTATTGTACCTATCGCCAAGATACCCAAATACTGGAGCCATAATTAAATAGCTTATAATGAATGAAGTTTGTAAGAGCCCAGCTTGTGCATCAGTTAATCCATAATATGATTTAACATCTTTCAATACACCTGCAATAAAAATTAATATGTAGCATAAAAATAACTAACATCATATTAAAACAATAATAAAGCAACATACACATAATCAATATTACATACACTAAATATTATAAATTTAAAACAAGTCTAATCTCAATTCTATGACATAACACAATGCTAAGAATTAACATTTTTATTTCTTAAAACACTTAAGTTTGTCATTCTATAGTCACTTCTCATGCAGACATACTAATTAAATCAAAATCTATAATTTAAAAGGATTCTGAACACAGTAAAGCTCATGAATTTCTTCAAGTTGAACACATGTATTTCTGATTTGAAAAAATATGATTGATTAATCCTGAACCACAAAAAAAATTGATTGATCTAACTAAAACTACCAGTTGAACTAACATTCTAAGAATCAAACTGTTAAACATAAAATGATTAATAGTCTATAAATTTTCATCAATATAATCTCTTTCATACACTTCACACAAACTGTATCAAAAAATATATCTTTATTTCATTTAGCTGTAAATGATTTTATAATTACACATTTTTTAAATCTAAAATTTCAAATCAAACGAACCTGCAAGTGTATATCTGTCCATATAATTAATGAGATTAATAAAACATAATATTGCAACGGCAGTGTAGGCTTTCCGATTGCTAAACCCATATTGCACACCCATACTTCTAGTTTGTTCCGAAATAGAAGGATTAGAAATATTAACAACTGGTATAGAGTTTTCATTTCCAACAACTGCGGTCCTATTGGCAACGTTAGAAATGCCATCAGATCGATCATCAATTGTAATATTTTTAGTTATAGTCCGATTCTCCTCCATTTTAAAATTTTAAAAATCAGCTTAAAATTGTCGTATTCAGCACCGTCATCATCTGCCAGTTGACATAAAGACAAGAACAAACATTACGGACGGAGATATGCAAATAAACAAACAAGAACTATCTTCTGGTTACAGTTAAACTGCAGACGATTCTTTCGTTAACAATGCTTAGAATAATTATTTTTGTTTCCACAGTTAAAGCACTTTTTGATAAATCTAGTTTCTCATAGGACATCAACACTAATTGCTGTTGTTGTCGTCGTGTGCCAGCCAGGCTGGTAATAAGGGGTGCGCTGCTCCACTTTTCCAACTGAACCGTATTTGGTGTGGAGTCCGACTTCTTCAGTACACACATGCCATAGGTACCCGTTTATAGGGTAGGCAACTATCCACACACAAAGAAAGGACAAAGACAAGAAAGAGAGAGAGAGAAAGTACATCCAAGCCCTAGCCTGGATTCGAACCCATCCACTAACCGCTAACCACAAGACAGGTTGAGTGGCATCAACACTAATTAAAAATAGTATTCATAATAATTGTTTTTACCTTCAACTGTGATCACTAATGTATTTTAGGCAATGATTTATTTCTAATGTATATTGCATATCTTCCAATATAAAATTTTATACGAATAAATTATTGTGCAACGTAGATGGAATAACATTTTATAGACTTTATTTAAAGTTTCCATTTTTAGTGAAAAATGGATAATTTTCAAGTATGTAAAAATGTTTACCATTGTTTACCCTAATAATTGGTATTTAGAATTGAAATATCAACAAATTGAAATTTTATATAAGTATGACATTTTTAATCATTTTACTTGACTTATCATACATACCATGGCGAAAAAAAGAAGAAAAATTGTAAATAATTACAAAAAAACAATGTACAGTAAACACCAGAACTATGTTTTATTTTTCATTATATGTACTTTGTTTATATATATTGGTGTATTTGGAACTTAAGAGAAGGGTATTTCATTTTGTTACTCTTTTTAATCTTACTGTAAAATGATAAAAATAATTGTGAAAAATATTAGAATAGTATTTCCTAAAGGGATTTTTGGTCTTTAGCCAACTTATCAAATAAAATTCATGGTTCTAGTCTAAAAAAATGATCTTGAACATGTTTCCTTGATCTGAAAAAATTCTATGTTTTTATAAAGAATGTAAAAACGTTCAATCATCAATAAAAAAAATTATGATTCCACAAACATTTTAACATTAAAATCTTTCTTTTACATTTTTCCGCTTAGAATTAATTATATAATTACTATTATAATCAAATAAATGAATACTTTAAAATTTAAGGAAAGATACTTGAAAGCAATAACTACGAATACAATACAAAGTTATCGTTAAAGTATTCGAAGTTTGTAGAATAATTCTCTTCACTTCAAATGTATTAGTTAATTAACTAACGTGAAAAAATTAATATATCATAATTATATATAACACTTAAGGATTTTTTCAAATAATATATATGATATTATTTCACTTAATAAATTTAGATAGATATTCATATTTCATTCATAATAACTGCTAAATTGTTAGCTTTCTCAAGTTACGATAAATATTCAGATTACATCCACAATGAACGAGCAATAGATTTATTTATATAGATTATAGACAATATTTTTAATCCATGAATTAATTTTCCATAAGTTGACATCTAATGTAAGTTCTGTTAGACATTCATAGTGGTCGACCAGCAAACATACGCTGAACAGCTTTCCCTGGACATCCAATGGACTATTTATCACCCATGACGTATTGTGATATTGACCACTGGATATGATGGACTTTCCGCGGACGTCTGTTAGACGTACCTGGTTGTGTGGGAAGTACTAGGGCAGGAATAACCTCATCACATATTTATATAAAAATTATAATTTGGTTCACAAAATTGAGATGTCAAAAATATGCAGCCGGAAACAGTAATGCAATGGCATATTATTTTTCAATTTTATGAAAAATATATTGAGTCTGAAATGCATAAAAGAAAATATAATATTTACATGGAATCATAAAATATTCTTGTATTCAACTTGAGAGTATTTTAAACATTTTACTGTTATATGATAATAAATAATGTTATGGTTTACAAATTAAACCTACGATTCTTACAGACATTCATTGACTAGCGTATTAGGATAATAAAAACTAATTTCTCTTTCTTTTTATTTATTTTACAAAAATAAAAATTCCGAGAACAATGTTATTGAGCTTATAGTATACTTAAAGTATTTGTCAGTACATTTCCTAAGAGAAGTAAAATTATGGACTCAAAAATAATTAAAAATAGTTTTATATAATTTGTTCTATACAATTTTTCCATAATGAACAAAGCAAATATTTTTTTATGAAGAATATAGAATAATGTACTTTTTTATAAGTAATATATCATTTTAAGTGTGTCTACGTTTCCATGATTTATTACAAAATCTGTTCTAACTGGTATTATAGACTGTCAGATAATATTAATTGAATATAAAGATTATAGAATATTTTCATTTACGTACATTTATTGCTAATAATATTTCTGATTTTTGATTGCTGATTTATTTTTAAATATCACTCACAAGAATTAACTCAAAAAATATTTATTGTAACGCTGTATTGGATATAACTAAAAATGTACACATGTATGCTTTTACAAGTTCCAAAAAGTAGGCTGTTTTTAAAGATATTCCATTTAAATACTTAAATAATTAATTAAATTCATTAAAATCATTAAAAATTTTCATTCATTAAAAATTTCATCAACTAAACTATTTATAAAACATATTTTAAAATAAAACGGTGCACTTACAAAACATTTATTTTCCAAAGAAATATTCCAGAATGGTTATTTGTCTAATTTGTATATAAATCATTGATTTTTGTAAAATAATTTTTCACTTTATTTTAAAATGATAAATAACATTCCGTATTTTTTTTTTTTTTTCACAAAACATTTTCAGGATACAGTGGACACAGAAAAACAATTTTTATAAAAATAGATGTATGAAGCTGAAATTTTGTATGCTTATTTAGAGCATAGAAATGATGAATCCAGACAAGTTTGAAAAAATTATTTAAATTTTTTTAATTAATTATGATTGAATTAATTAAAAAAATAAAAAATAATTTCGTTCCTAATGCATTAAATTTCCATAATTTGTTTCTTAAAATACATTTTTGAATAATTTTAAAGGATTTTTAAAAATAGTTGGAAAATATTTTCTTTTAAAAATTTAGAAATGGATAAAAAATATTTCAATTTATTTTATGTATAAAATGGTCACCAAAATATTTAAACTATTCAAAATAACAAAAAAATACATTACATCCAATTTCTGTTCCCAACAATTTAATATGCAATATAAAATAAAACATAAATATATATGTAAAAAAAATAAATGTGGAAAATATTGTGAATTTTGCACAAAATTTGTTGCGCCAGGAGTATATTGACGTTACAAGCTGAATATTTCGGGCAAATATGTGAAAATTTTAACTATTCAACTATTAAAACTTAAAATGAACAGATATTCAATAAATTGTTTTAAGAAATACATCATTAAACACTACCCCTTATAGAAGACTTGAGGTGATTTTCAACTCCGAAACTAACTAAAATTGTAAACCATGGAGCGTGGTCTTGATGTAGAATATTTTTATTTCACTCACAATTAAATAAAAAAATTCTCGAAATCAAAAAATATTTTCGAAATGACAAGGAAATGATATGTAGTAATAAATCATATAAGAAATGAAAAATCGATATTTTTGTTAAATTTGGTGTCCATTGTATCCTTAAAGTTTAAATTGCATTTGAAACAGTGTTTATGCTAGGAAGTGTTGGCATTATGTTCTTGTCTTCTTCATCCTTTGTTGATACATTTTCTACTTGTAAACAATAACGGGAAAACAGTTCACTTTCGTTCAGATATTTGACACATTGTAGATAATAATCAATTGTAGCATATTCGTCAAAACTTTTAAAATTTCATTTTTTTCTAAATTTTTTGAAGTATTTTCTTTTTATTAAATTTCTAATATTCGATTGTTTCATCAATTAATTCAGCAGTAGATTTCATTTCGAGTAGCTTTACGAATTCAGAAAGGTGAAAGTAAGTCTTGATACAATTTTATGTCAAATTACTCCAAGCTCCTTCAGAGGGATACAAAGCCGTAAGAATAGCTACTTCATAATCTTCACTTTCATCCAATGCAGAAACAAATTTTCTCAACAACAATTTCCTTAAATTACGTTTAAAGCTCATAATGATCCCATGATCTAAAGGCTGAAGAATCGAAGTAAAGTTGGGTGGAAAATATTCCATCGTAATTGACTTCAAACCTTTTATTTGGGGATACAGTTATTAGTTATTAGGACAATTTCTCTGTATTTAATTGTCATTTGCTTATCCAAGTTACATAACCATTTCTCAAAAATACTAGACATCATCTAAGGTTAAGAATTTTTTTTTTTTTTTTATGGGTAACTGGTAAAGTTTTTATACTCTTAAAACACTTCGGTTTTTATCAATTTTCCAATTGCTGAGAATAGTAGTCCTTCGATGCCAGACATATTTGGACACAGAAAAACTGTAAGACTTCGTTTGGTTGCTGTTTCTCCTCTTGCAGTTTCGTGTTTGAAAACGAAAGATGTTTCAGGTATCAAGTTATAAAATAGTCCTGTCTCATTTGCATTAAAAATGTTGTTTGGAGCATAGTATATATATATATATTGACAGCACTACTTTCTCCACATAAGTTCCGGAAAGAAAGACAGTATCTTACTTTAAACTTCTGCAACCATCCGTCTGACGCTTTGATAGATTTTTTGATCACCTTATTTTTAACCATTCGTATAATCCCTTTTTAAGCTTCTAAAAATTTTCCATCATTAGATCGATTTTTAGATAGTTTAATGCCAATTCTTTTTTTCAAAATTGTGTACCGTCATTTAATTATGCTTAATAATGTGTCTTTAGAGATTTTAAATAACTTTGCAATCCGATTTTCATCCTCCTTTAAGATTTTTATTTTGGTTCTTATTGATATTGTATTGCGTTTATTTGAAGCTGACACCTTGTTAAGTGGTAAAGATATAACACTTGTTTACAATTTTAATTTTCACTGAGGAAAACAAATCGAATAATTTACGTCTTCTTTTCTTTCACCAGAAGCCAAATACCCCCATCCCTCAGCAAGCTGCCATATCGTATTGTGTGACAATAAATAATCCTAAGCGCATGATCATGAGTTTTTAACTTTTCCAGTAGAGAAAATATTAGTACATAGAAAATATTGAGTTTTTCAGATTACAATCTGTTAAATTCATCGACCGTAAAATTGCTAGTAATATTCAAAATAAAAGAATTTATCTTAAATTGTCCATGAATTTTAATATGTAAATTTCATTTAAACATGTGTGTATTCTGTGTATACAATCGATAGAAATATGACATGTAGTTTTTATTTCCCAGTAAAGAAAACAATTCAATTTTTTGCTGTGAATTTTGCTATTCATATGGGAAACTTAGCATTTATTAGGGAAAGGCACTGATTTCTTCTCATGTGTGAAAGTTCAAAAGTTAAATGCATGCAGTGAAGACTATACGTTGAGAACACATATTGATGTATTTCAATAAGTTCTCTCGGTGGTGTAGTGTGGATGATAGAAGAGGATGGTGTCAACTCAAGTTATTGCCTTATCACTAAATCGTAACTCAAATGTTTTTGATGGATAGCTTAATTAAAGAATTTAAATGTACAAGAATAAGTAGTTGTAAATAAAAACAATAAAATGAATGAGCAAAACATGTAATGATTTCTTATTTCACTCATTTGGTATTGCGACTATAGAATGTTAGTCACTTAATGAGCAGTCACACACACTCTTTGAGACAGCCGAGATAACTGTATTAGCGATGTGATATTTTTCCTTTATTTATATATATATATCCATTTTAAATAATCGTTTGTAAAAAAATGTAAATTTTGTTTCAGTTTTCAGAAGTTCCTTATTATTACAGCTTCTACCAATGATTATACAATTTATAGCATCTTAAGATCAGAAAACATTTAAAATCGTTAAAAAAAAATAAACTTATTTTTGTTCTAATATTAACATCCAGTAATCATACATGTTCATAATAAATTTTATGATTTTTCCAGATAACTTAAATGTTTAATTCATAAAATTTTACATGTCTGTGTGTTTTAAAGCATATAGAAATTGTTAGAAAATACATTTTAAGAAACAAGAAAAGATTTCTATTTAAATAATAATCTTGTCAGAATCAGTTTTTAAAGTAAATATTATCATTTTTTACAAAATTAATAAAATGTTAAAATAGTTATATCAATCAATATATCAATCAAGGAGAAAAGACAAATTTTATTTGAATCCATTAAAGAGGTACATACAGATCACTTATCATTAATAGACAACTTAAAGTTATCATTTACTGAAAAAAAAATGCGAAAACTGAATAAATAAATGCATTTAATAAACATTTATGATTATTTTTCTATATTGCTATTATGAAGTTTGTACTTGGATCAAATCACTTTGCAATGATTATAACTGAATGGCTGAAAATTTATAAGAAATATTTCAAAATAAGATATAAGTTTAAAATAATACTGAATGTCATAAGCAGAATAGGCAGAAATACTCGCGATATTTCGAAAGGACTGTATTTATATTTCGTTAAACCACTAGTTAATGGCTTAGTGATACGATGCGGGAATTTTAGTATCGCTTCTCTGGCACCTGGCCAAGTATGAGAACCATGTAGCCTATACTGATATGGTAAACAAGGACCAAAAAAAGAAATGAAGAATAAGAGTGGGTCAGTGAACATCAATTTTAACATATTTGGTTTTATTCCAGCTTCTGATGCAATGGAATCCAAATAGGGCAAAAAATCTACTTGAATAGTGTGTCTTGGAGAGCCTACAAATCTTTCTCTCGCAGCTTTTCTAGCTTTACATGTTTCTTCAATCATTTTTTCTGGTGGCGGTAATTTCTTTTTACCATTTATAAGAAGAGCAAACCATCGGGTCTGAGTATCTGCAATAGGAAATACAGCTCCATTTGGTTGAACCAACCCCATAAATGCAAGAGAAGGATGTTTCAATTGTGGAGGGAACATATTCCTGTAAAACTCAACTTTATTTTCCTGTATGTCTGCAAAAGATTCTTTAATAAATGGAAATGTGATACAATAACCTGTAGCTAAGACTATGACATCAACAGGAATGTTAGAGTTTTCGTTCTCAAATATAACACCATTTTCTGTTAAAGTTTTTACGTTTTGTTTGACAATTATTCTTCCCGACAATATTTTAGTTGGTGCAAAGTCGTTAGTGGTTGGATGCTGACTGAGAAATCGATGCTTGGGTTTTAAGCCATATAAATCATGGTTGAATCCTACGTCTACAACAAAATATTCGAATATTCGACTTCCCAAATCCCATCCAACCATATCCATGACTTTTAAAAGTACTCTTGAATTAAATGTGAGATCAAACGGAAGTCCCTGAGGTCCTCGACGTCCTACAATCCATGTTCCTCTTCTTGTGCTAAGATAAACCTATAAATAGAAAAAAAAATATTTTAAATTATTCTTTCTCTTTTAGAAAAAACAAAAAGAGCAAAGTAATGATTTCTTTTATCATTTATTTTATATGACTTCACATAAGATATATATTAAGTAGAATGAGAGTTTTGCTTGCTTATCTCACAAAATTTAACAGAAAAATTCAATTTGAATCAAGTGAGTTATAGCGCTTGGTGTTAAAATGTCCCCTTAAAACTTTCAAAAACATTTAATTTTTTTTATAAAACTTCCCTGAATTAACAAAGATTTTTAAAAAAAATAAGTGAGTAATATGTTTTTTTCAAAATTAAATAACATTATTTTTATTTCATCGGCCATTTCTTGAAATAACTCCTCACACACATTCCACGAACAACATATTTTATCCATGCATTATGCAAGTAGTACACACCTAATTATTTTAATATTTTACCTCTCTCAAGTTTTGAAATTTCCTTTTTCAGCTTGTAACTTTTATATGATTGAAATTCTATCGTGATTTTCTCACTTTATTTCACAAAACTGTGAAATAATGGGATCTTGTGAAACTGCTTTAAAATTTAAGCAATTTAAATTAATTAAGTCTACAAAAATTTAATTTTGAAATCATTCCTTTTTTTAATTGTATATATGTAGAGGTTTCACAAGTTTTCAAGGATCTTAACTTGTTTTAAAATAAATAACTAGTAAAAATGGCTTACTCAGAAATCAGAAAATTTTGGGAGCATTTTATGCTGCATTTCTTTTATTTGTTTTACAATTACCTCAATCTTTTGTCTTGTGAAAATATGTTATTCAGTTTTGATTCAAAGAAATGATTTCATAGTGTTAGAGGTAATCAAAAAAAGAAAATAATGATTAAATTGTTTAAAAGACCTTTCGAAATTAATATATACATATTCGTCTTAACCACACTTACTGATGCATTATACACTGTCTACAAATAAGTATTTGGACAATTATGCAAATGACGATATCAGTGGTTCTGAAGTACATCACGACCTCCGCCGGTATCTATCGCATAGGAAACAGCATCGACATTTGTCGCATGCAAAATGCCACCCAGTTTGGAGCTCTCTGATTTTGAGAAAGGTATAATTATCGGGTATCACAAATGTGGCCTATTTTTAAGGGACATATCTAGCGATCTGAAGTACCCAAAATCGACAGTGGCCTATGTGATTAAGAAGTGGAAGTTGAGCGGTGATTGTCGGAATGTGCCCCGAGTCACCAGACAAACGAAAATGGAAGATGGAGATCGACAAGGGCTGTCCAGAGAAATTCGAAAGAACCGCAACAACCAACCGATGGCCCACATCCGCGAGGAGTTTTAACAGGCATTCGGGAGTATTATTTCGATGAATACCATCCGTAAGGAAGCACATCTGCTTGGTTTTCATGGTCATGCTGCTGCCTATAAGCCTTTGATCACTAAGTCCAACCGCACTGCTCTGTTAATGTGGTGCAAAGCACATCGAAATTGGACCGTAGATCAATGGAAACGGGTTCTTTGGAGTGACCAATCAAGGTTCACCTTTTACCGTTCGGACGGCAGGGTCTGGGTCTGGCGTCTGCCTGGAGGATGTCTCCTGCCAAAATGCATTGTGCCAATAGTCAAGTTCGCAGGAGGATGAATTATAGTCCGGGGTCTTTCTCCAGGTATGGACTGGGACCCTTGGCCCCAATTCATGGAAACTCAACGCCGATGCCTACTGCACCATTTTGAATGACAATGTACTTCCTACGTTGTGACAGTTTTACGGGTTGGATCCCTGTTACTTTCAGGATGACAATAAAAGTTGTCATGTTTCGAGATTAACCAAGGAGGTTGTTCGAGGATGGCAATGGAGTTCATCGAATGAACTGGCCTGCCCAGACATGAATCTTATCGAGAACCTCTGGGACGAGTTGGATCGCCAAATTGGTGCATTACACGTCCAAAATCGTTGAAGGAACTTGTATGTCTACTCAAAGCTGAGTGGAAGACAATAAAACTAGCTGTGATACAAAGACTTGTGGAAAATATGCCCCGGAGGGTGCATGCTGTAATTGCCTCTCGTGAAGGCTCTATCAACTATTGATTTTGAATAAAGATAGTTTTTCTTTTCTATCACAGGTGTCCAAATACTTATTGGTAGACAGTGTATTTAAAATGGAGCATACTTTAGAACATAAACTATTTTACTCATAGTAGTGAAAATTTATAAATAAAAACAACAGTGGCTTCAAAATATTATAATTTTAGCATATGTATACACTGTAACATAAATATTAGTTTTGAACTAGGAGATTAAAATAAATGCCTTATAGCTCTTGATTTCAGTTACTAAAATTGTTAAGTATTATACATTATTTAAAACTTAAATATGAAGAACTATATCCACGAAAATTTAATTATTGAAGATATATGTATCAAAATAAATAGTACACACTTGAAAGACCAAAATATTTTGAGAAGAATCATAATTCTATAAAGCATAGTTGCTGTCAATTTTTCGAAACACACAAATATTATGGTTTTATTTTCTTTCTTTATATTTTAATTTACTATTTTGGATAAAGGAACATTTGTCATATTAATTTTTCGTCAATAGTAATACAATAACTTTTAATAAATCAAAGAATTTTGTAACAAAATTTTCAAGGCTTCTGGGAAAAATATATAGATAGAGAAAAAAGCAATAAATATATTCAAAAGAGCAATAAATTTATTTAAACAATGCAAATATGATGAATATTTTGTAAAATTGAAATCAGAAGAAGTTTAACCTTTTCTTCTGATTGGTTTGAGTAAATACTGCATCTAATATTGATTTACTATTATCTTGATAAGAATTACGCTCTGACTTCTTATGAAAAAATTGTGTAAGAACATCAGTTTTAAGTTGTGTTTACATAAGTTACATTCTGCAAGTTTGAAATATTTTTGCAAAATATTTATGTTTATGTATTAGTATAAAAATAGCCTCTGTTAGATTGATTGATTTTCTGCTACATTTTTTCTAACAGATTTTACAAATTTCTTCTGATAATATGAAATATCACATTTATAAATAAGGTTGAGATAAATGTATTTATAATTACATATTTCTATATAAATTTTCAAAAACTTATTTATAAATTAGTTTCACACACACACACACATTGTTAATCAATACTCCAAAAACCTAAATTATTCTATTTTCTGTTATTGTAAATTCTAATTTTTTTTATGGGTTGGAAGATAGATTAATATCTTATAAAAATATTGCTTAGAATATAAATGAAATCAAATAACGCATGATTAACTCACCCTACTCAAACAAATAGTTAATAAGCCTTTAAGTCTAAAATGCGTGACTAAATATTTTCCATGATTATACAATTAATATCTCTATGATCATTTAAAGCAAAATAATTTCCTGAATTTCTTTGTTATTGTGTTTTTATTTTACAGATAGCATAATTTGAATTATTTATATATTCTATTTTTTGTATTCTCCTCAAGACGTAAGCTAGAGCACTAGGTTTTGAAATATTTTTTTAATTTGAGTACTTCGTGTTTAAAGTTTTGTAAATTATTTTGAAATTTTTCTAATCTATCTTTAAGCCGTCAGGGGAAATTAAGAACTTATAGCTGCATTTAGAGATTAATTTTTCTAATTTTTTTTTGCTTTACGATTCCAGGACTTCCGCGTACATCTTTAAAATCAAAATATTTTCTTTGTACTATTGATTTTAAAAGAGTTCACATTTATTTTGCAGAATAAACTATCTCCTAGATACATTTCTCATGCAAACTGATTTTTTTCAGGTTTTCTGAAAATTAAGTGTAAAGTGATCAAGAAATTTGTTAATATCCAAGTTTTCAACCATAACAAATTTTACATTTTGCTCTATATTTTTCTGTGTCTTTATACATATATTGTGTAATCACAATTGGTTCTTTTACAAGAAATGTCATTAATAAACTGACAAATTATTTCATTAAAATATAAAATGAATTAAAAAGGTAAAATTATACATATTATTTCATATGTTGTTTAAATCGTTTTTATGCGATACACACTTTAGTATAATTACATTTAGAGGCTTCTTCGGGGAAATTGTACTAAATTTTATTTGGATATATATATAGATAGATAGATAGATAGAGATAGAGATTGTTCTATGATTATTTAATAAAGAGTTTTACTGTTGTTTTGTTTTTATTTTCTTAGTAAGCTGGAAATTTTTATCTAATCCAGAATTATCAAAAGATAAAATCATTTAATGAAAAGTTCGAGAATATATTTATTATTCATTCGAAAAATCTTTATTTCTGAATTCAGAGTGGAAAAAAAAAGCTTTAGGGGTGTTTTTTTATCCATTTACATAAGTGTTATCGAATGACGACACTTATGCAAAATATCCTGCAACAGCCGCTAAAATATTCTGTAACATTTGATTTTCAAAAACTTTCATGATACGTGTTGAAAATGGTTAAAACCCACACTTATATTATAGGTTCCTACTGTTTGCTTTGGATCAGACTCAGACTCTCGTATGAATATTTAAACATACGTAAACATATCCCCCAATTACTAAACTAAGAAATTTCAAAATCTTTTTAGGAATACTAAATTAATGAACTTTTTGAGTACTCTCATAATTTATTACTTTATTGAGATAGCAGTAAATTAATTACAGTTAAATATATGTTACATGTATACTCAGTTTACTCGTTTTAGAATTTTTAGTTAATATTTCTTATTTAAAATTAATTGATTTCAGTTATGAATAATATATATGTATATATGAAGATTTTTTTCAGAAAATTAGAAATTTAAAGTATTAATGTTGACTTACTATATAATTCTTGATTAGAAAGATAAAAAAAATGTTAGCAAAAGAGAAATAAAGACAATAGTCTAAATATAGTTTTAAAATTACTGGAGTATATATACAAATGTTAAACTTACCTGCTTAGCTACGTCACTTATTTCGACAGCAACATCCATACCAGAGTTGCCAACTCCAATTACAAGGACATTAAGGTCCCTGAAAGCATCATTTGTTTTTACTGATTGAGAATGCATAATTTTCCCTTGAAATGATGACTGCCCTGGTATTTCTGGCATGTGCTTGTAAGCATGGTGCCCTGTGCAGACCATAACACCATCAAAGGTTTCTTCACTTACAATACCATTTTCCAGAGATTTTGATACCACGATCCATCGTCCTGTTTCGTCGTAATCTTCTGCTTTCGATACACTCACCACTTCATGATGAAACCGAATGTATGGTCTTAATTTGAAATGTTCTGCGTACATTTCTATGTATTTCAAAAGCTGACTATGGTGCATATAACTTGGAAATTCTGCTGGAGGAGGGAAATCTGTGTATGCACTCATTTCTTTATGACTATTGATCACAGTATTCTTCATAACGGATGGCTTACCGTATTCATCGTCATCATGGTATCGCCATAATCCACCTATTTCTCCAGTCTTTTCAAAACAAACTGCATCAATGTTTTCTTCAATACATGCTTTTATTCCAGCAAGTCCACAAGGACCAGCACCAATGATGGCGACTGACTTTCTCATACTTGAAAATCTCTGTAAGAATATTTTAATTCAGTTTTTTATGTAAGTACTAAAATTTCAATAAAAACTAAAGAGATAATAATACTTCTAAGAAAACAGTAATAAAATTTAACAAATACTTGTGTATTAATTTATTTTAAGAGGTTAATTTTTACAATAAATTTATTACTTCGAATGAAATACAAAAGACTGAAAGAAAATTTTATATTCCACTATAATGTTAAGATGTTCTCTTCAGGTTTCAATGGGCAGCTCTATGAGCAGGTGTAATTTTTACTGTGAAGAAACGTGAAGAAATGCAGCTTTAATCTTTTGAATAAACGATTAAAGTACTTTTAAGAAGAATATTTTAGTATTAATGAGCCATAACTATAAATTTAAAATGGTGACAAAAATGGAACATATGCTGCTCAGTGTCATCGCGGTAGTTTCAACATTAAATAATAAAAATAGCTTAACTTTAAGCTATTGGAATTCGATAATACAAATTCTTACGAGTTACAAGCCTCAAAGTTCTTAGTGGTAAGTTATCACACTCACTTCGGGTGATAATTACATGTGATTATAGCATTTAAAAGCTCGACAACATTCAAGCATCTTTTAAGAAAAAAAATCCTCATATAGTCTCTAGATTACATAAATCTGAAGTATCAGTTCTGGATACTGCATATATTGCCTTTTTAAAATAAGCCATAGAGTGATTTGTTAACAATAAGTCACTTAGTAATCCCAAAAACTTCTGTTTCTGGAATCGCAATTTTACGATTGTGTAAAAATACGTTTATTTCTATAATAAAAGTAAAATTAGCAACTTTTATTCGAGTCTAGAATATTCATCTATCACATGTGACAAGAGATTAGTCATTAACAACAAGGTAGTGCTTATTATCCTTTGGAATAACGACAGTTTTATTTAGAACTACGGAAAATAACTGATAGGGGTTATGTCTAGAATCCATAGGAAATTGCTGAAATTGCTATTGAAAGATATTAAAATCAAATTAACAGGAAAACTGTTTATGTTCTTATAAGAAAATGTAGACCATACACAAGTTTCAACATGATATATCATCTCGATTTGATTGGATGATAACTTACAATTTGGTTTTCTATGTTTCTTCTGTTGATGTATATCTTTTTTAGACAATTATAATTCTCATCTTTGAGATATTCAGAATTCAAAAATTATGCTCACACTTCATTTTAGAGCTTAATACTATTCATAATGAATTTACTATAATTTTCTGTAGGAAATGTTTTTGTCTGAAATTCCGCAGAAAGAATTTAGCCCCCTATTCAATAAATAAATTACACATATAAAAAACTATACGTTTATATGATTTGTTTAATTTTTACGGAAACTACAATTATTTATTTTATTTACTAAGACAATTTATCTAACAAGATATTAATAAATGAATTACATAAATAAATAAAATTACGTAAATAAAAAGGAATATATGTATATAACATTGAAAATAAGTGATTATAAATTATACCGAAATAAATTAATGATCATAATTTTAAAAATAAAATGTAAAAACATTTTAATAATGACATTTTAAAAAAAATTAATAAAAATATGTTGTAAAAATATATCAAAATATTCAAATAATCTTTACCTTTAGGTAGAAGAAATTCCTTAATTTAATTCAAGTGAAAGGAATTAGACTTGACACAAGCAGGCGTAGAAGTTTGGACACATAAAAGCGTACTTTACTGGTTGTGCATTTATTTGTATTGTATCATTTACACACAAATATTTTGGTTTTATATCAACTTTTCGCAATAGCGATGTGATTGCTATCAATAACTTTTAAGGAAAAAACTGCAAATTCCCATTGAATTATGAAGTATTGCACCAAAACTTTCATCAGATACGAGTTGGAAATAGCACCAATTAACTTTATCTGATTATTTAAAGAAAAGACAGTTAAAAATATGGAAAAGCTTGAATATGACATGATAATAACTTAGAGATCAAACTACTGTGAGGAATCTTTCAGTTTTTATTCTGGTTTAAACCAGTATGTCCTCACAAATATCTTAAACTTAATTATCCTTATATCTTTATAAAAATGATTTAAGAAGGGAGATAAGTAAAAAAAACAATAGAATGATGTTCTCGCTAAAATGTAATTAATTTCTTACTTGACGTTACAAGATTCTCAGAAAGTAAATCGTTCTTGGCAGGTAACTATGATTACATGGAGAAGTATTGCACTAAAATTGAAGTAATTGAAATCTACGTAAATATGAATTGAATTTAAGACTGCTTTGTTACATCATAGAAACGTGAATATGAAGAGATAATGATTTATTTTTAAGTAGAAATTTTTTTGACACAATAGAAAACACATTATTTGTCATAATAATCAATAATTTACTTGAAACTTTTTGATATAACATAGACAGATATTTTAATGTTTTACTTTATTAAAGTTGAGTTGATGAAGAGTGTTTTTGTGGAATATTCTTAACACAAAATATACTATCAATTAAATTTTTTTTTTTTTTTTTTTTTTTTTTTTTTTTTTTTTTTTTGTAGTTTACGCATACTGCTAAACATACGTTAAAAGACTATTATACAAAGATTGTAATCAGTCGAGAGGAAATGATTATAAATTTAGTACTTCATAACGGAAAATTTCTAATATTCCTTAAAAAATAAAACTGTATACATTATCTGAAGACTTTTTTTTTTATGTCAAGTCAGGTAAGTTCTCAAATTTAAATAACTTTATAGTTGTACAATCTTGAGTGGCAATTTTTAATAAAAACCATCGGGAAGAGACAATTTTAGAAGTGATGGAAATAAAGCATTACAATCAATGCCCACTCCATTCCCAGTTAGTTTGATGAGCATCAATTCGCAAACAGAATTACCAGTTACACCAGTCACTATGTTAATCATAGTTAACACTATGTCATCCCGGCAAAGGATGTGTGCTTAAGATAATATGAGCAAAAGACTTCAGCTTTGATATTAAAACAACTTGTAACTCCACCATATAAAGATTGTCATTTCAATAACTTTTTTTTTATCATTTATTATAAATGAACTATTTTAATAAAAATTAGATTGTTAAAATTAATAAATCCGTATTATAAAAGTATTCATTTTTTAATAATCTCTATTTTATTTATTTAGATTTATTGCTTTCATCTACTACCTCATGAGTAATTTGCCTTAAAGTGAATTGTTTCAAATATTCCCTTTAATGGACGCAAAAATTTTGCTAAATGATGTAAATAATTTTCTTTACAGCACAAGTTTGAAAATTCAATAATTTATAAACAGATACAAAAATATATTAAAGAATATATATTTTATACATCTAATTAAATTTCTGACTTTGATATTGCAAAACTTTCATAATTAATTGGATTTCATATGTTTTTATAATTTTCTAATGTACTTTATATTATTTTCTAATTTACATATAAATTTAAATAATGAATCATTTATTTGTAAGAGCAAATTTTATTTACAATGCGAAGGCATTGAATTACTTAAAAAATCAAACAAAGTATAAGAAAAAGTTTAACCTTAATGTTTAACCAGAAACAATAGTTTGCAGTGATGATATATCGCAAAAAATCGAAAAGAGAGAAAAGCGTTTTTCTTCTTCAGCTTTTCTACCAACAATATTTATTTATTTTGCTCTTTACTATTTCTCGATTTGTTTTTGTTGATATTTTTTTATTTAGATACCATACATATTATGACTAAGTTTATTCATTCTTTCATATAAATATATTTTCTATTGCACTTGCACTTTCTACATTTGTTTAAAAAGTGCATTCTTTCTAAATAGTTTCTAAATATTTTTTAACATACTTTTAAATGTATTAAAACAGTAAAAAGGTCACAAATTCTATTTTCGATTAAAATATAGGTAGCTTTGTATATACACAAATAATTATTCATATTATTTAAAGTATATTTATTTTTAATCAAAAAACTTGGGGTGTTCAACCAGGTCTTATGTTAATTAATTATCTCTCTCTCTCTTACTATCAATATAAATTTATTACCTAAAAAGAGGTTATTATTTGCAAAGGAGTTTTCTTACATTTAGCCAAAATTTCTTAGCACGATCACTCTTATAAGACGACCAACTCATAAAGACATTTTTCTGCGAAAAATGAAATTTCCCTTTTTATCACTCTTCCTTTCTTATATAAATCAATATAAAGTGAAATGACTATATATCCAAGGAAATTTTATTGTTTTTAAGAAGAAATAATTATATGAGTTCCCACTAGCGAGCCAAGCCATTTAAGTTGGGAATCGAATTCACTACCTTCCGATAACGAGAACGAACGCCTTACCAAACAAGCCACACGACCACACAGTGGGAATTGTAATAACTATTAGATGTATTAGTTTGCTATATAGAATCTTAACACAGTAAAACAATCAAAAACATAAAAGTGTACAGTGAAATTTGTTAATTCAGAGCTGCTAAACGATACAAAATCCGTTTGCATTACTTTTTTTATTATTGTCCTTAATAGCTATGGAGCATACAAGTTTCTACAGAAATAAAGTTTATTTTTTACCTAAAATATATCAGCATGTAAATACTAATATGAGGGAAAATATACAACTTTTATAAGTTATAGATATAAATAAACAATGAATCCCTCTATCCAAAAGTGTATTTTTCAAAAAAATTAAGTGATTCGAAGTTACCATCCTAATATAAAGATTTTCTGTGAACTGAAATAGTTTCTCTTGTACAGTATTGGCATTGTTCTTTAAAAGTAAATATTACTAAATTATAGCCTTGTGCATTTAAACTCCATTTAGGTTATAAGAATATTATTGGGCATCGGATACTTCCTAAATCAGTCTTTCTTAACTGTTGTTATACGCTCAGTAGTATTGGACAGGTAATATCTTTTATCAATTCCAAAACCTTTCAATAACAGTTCAAAAATAAATTGTTATTGATACATTCTTAACGGAAACTTCGAATGTAGCATTGAATACAAGGACAGCAAAGATTAATCTATAAATTTAAGATTAGAAATTTATATTTTTGTGAAATAATTGTAGAAATGCTAAATAAAATAAATATGGGTTTTAAAAGCTCCGTTATATTAGCTTGGGGAAAAAGTAATCCATTATTTTTTTCGGTGGACGTCTATGCTGATCGATATCTCGTGAGGTATCTATCAAATAATTTCAGATTTATGCTCGTTGGAAAGGTGAGATTTGACACTAAAATATTCTCTTGCGGTTTTTTGTTTGATTAATTCAGTTATGGTTCAGTTACAAGGTTTTAAAAATGGAAGACAAAAAATAGAAAATTCAATACATTTTCGTTTTTCTTTTATAATGGCGAAAATATTAGCCAAGTAGCTAACATTTTCATTTACAGGTGTTTATCGTCCTATATAAGACTGTAACAACCAGTTACGTACAATTTTGATTTTGTTGATTCTGTCCGGGTAATTTTGATGTTAAAGATGCATCTCTCATGAATACATCGTCGGGAATGTCGATAAAATATCAAAAATTATCCAAGTTGACCGCATGTCAGCAGTCGTAGCTTCGGGCAAGACCTAAAAATCTACATGAAACCTGTTTTAAGCCTTTTTACAAAGCAAATTCGAAAGAAGTTACGTTAAGTTCAAGTAAAAATAATGGATTTCTTTTTCCCGCAATCTAATATATAATTCTTCTTGAAATTAATAATATCTGAAATGTTCCCCCGCAAGTATGTGATGTATATTGGATAACACGAAATTTATAGACTAACAACTGAAGGCAGCTGTCGGTGATTTTAATACCCATTGGGAAAGGACATTTTAGGAGGTTTTTTTGCTGGCAATAAGAAGTAAGAGGAGATTGGAAAATTTCCCGGTGGAAACCACAAGAAATGTGTAAGCAGAAAAAAAATAAATGACATCCATATTCTGATATTTAGTAATGGTTTAAACTGAATCTGGGATATATCTAACAAAAATTAGTGGTTTTACCACTAGGCTATGATGGACTTTGGACCCAGAATATCAAGGACAAAGCCTTTCAGCTAAGCAACTTTGTAAGACAATTAAATAACCTCTATGCTTTGTATTCCAAGAGAACTTTCTATACATAGGAAACTGCATTGAGGCATTGAAAGGGAGAAAATAAAAATCTCCTAAGCACTTACCTTTATAGTCATCTATGCAGAAAACAAAAATTTGACATTCATCGCATCTTTTTCCTAAAGAGATTTGGTTTGAGTCAGGGTTCTTCCATCTCAAATCCGCAGCTTAAGCCCTGAAAGATTTGACATTGTGTAGAGGAAACCCTCATAGTAGAAAGCTCTTTTAAGACATTTGAGTATCTCATAGATTTTCTATGTCTAGATTGTGTCATAGATAATGAACTGACTCCACGTGTGGCAGATGAGTAAATTAAAAATGTTCCTAAGCATCCACTTCAACGGATGTCCAGCAAGAGGCAAGAACGCGCAGAATCTATCTCTTAAGTTGGGATTGAACTTAAAGCTTTCTTCTTAAAAAAAAGTGCAGTCCAAAAGCTAATTGACATTGAACACAAATCAGGAAAGCTGTTATAACAAAAAGTTTCAATTCATTTATTAAAATTCATTCTTAGAACTTCAAAATAAACACTCGCATTCATTTATATTACTGAAATTTTGCATTTATATTTCTGACATTATTTTTACTTTGATTCTCAAAACATCCCTAAAATTGATTTTGTAAAATCATTTTAGGGTTCTGAAGGAATTTTTTTTAATTGTATCAAAATGAATTCAAAACTTATATCTCGAAGAAGCAATTTCTGTCATGAAGATTAAGAAAAGTCACATTGTTCAATAACATATTCTGTCTGTTATGTAATGCGTTATTTTCTGCTTTCAACTCATGAGAAACTGGAGACAAAATTTTGAGGGTTTCTTGACAGGTCTTAACAGTTTACTCTCGATTTTTATTTTTCGGTAGATTTCTCCTTCTTCTTTTTGTACTGTTGTCTGACCAAAAGGCAATTAAAACTTCATTTTTTCTTATTACCTATGAGACTACCTTGTCTAAATGCATGGGTATTGACTAAAAAATATCACTATAAACATGTATTTTAAGTAGCATTTTTAGCAACTACAGAGCAATTGGAAGAGTTTTTTTTCTGTCAGTGGATTCTTTAACTTATTGGTAATGAAGTAAGAATCATTCCTAGTAATAATTCTTTTTTAACAGTCTTCTAAGATCAAAACTTAACTAAAATCATTTTATATTTATAAAGTATGTTGAATTTTATTTAAAACTTCTTGTCACATTATAAAAGGTTATTCTAACCAAAGAATCTTAATTTTCTTGCACCTGAGGGAGTATATTTTATTTAAAGATCCTTTAGCATAATTTAATCAATAGATATTTTTATCAGTTTTGCATACTTATTAGAAACTCAATCTGGTCAACCTTCAATGATGGCCATGAATTAGATTTCGTTTTCTATACTCGAAAATGTTCTTAAACTATAATTATTTTATTTAATCATAATAACTCAATACTTATAACATTTGAATTTTATATGAAAAAAATTTCGGTCATTGACAATTTTTTCAGTTCAGTTCCTTTTGCTACTTTTTTGATCACTTGTATCGAAAAAAAACATTCCGCTTGTTCAAATTTCTCTTTTAATAATGCAATTATGTGATGTGTTTCCAGATAATGCCATAATGTGTTTTCCAGTGCGATCGAATCATCTGGAGAACAGTTTTAAATTGTTTCAAACATTTTTTTCACTAAACTATTTTGTTTAAAAATTACTTGTGTCATTATTGTAGAAGCATTTGAAATGAAAATAAGTGCATTAATTTGACACTGTGATTATACATGCAAAAAAGGAAAAAAAAAAATTAATAATAATCAGGAACAATAAGAAATTATATTCATATTATTTAATTCCTAAGTTTGAACAAGTTATATAGATATAATGATATTTAAATTATTTTAATTCTTATTATTGGATCAGTTTGTTGTTGTATCATAAAAACAAGGCTTCAAAATTAAGGTAATAATTATTCTAAGCTTCATTTACTCTCTCTTTAGAAATTCACATTAAAATGAAGCATTGTTCATCTAAGAAATACACAATTTTGTTAATATTTGTAAACATCAACTCATGTAATTTCTATTTTAAATAAGATAACTTATATAAGATTGAACACATCAGTATTTTTTTCTCTGATAATTACATATAAAATTGTACACTATTCAGTTTAATTTAACGAAGTTCCATTTAACTGAATATTGTACCAGAATAGAAGGAAACAGTAGCTTGTGCATCGGTTATACGATAAGTGCGTATGGATATAATGTGTATTATATAGATATGTAATAAATGAGTACCTTTTGCAGGATTAGAAAATTTTAAAAATGAAATAATATTTCTTATTCTGTATAAAGTAAATTTTAAAGTTTGAAAAATGCATTGCTTTGAGTATTTTTTATACTGAAAACACCAGTTTCTATATTATAAGTATCATAATTTGATACTGATGATATGAAAACTAGTGTTTTCATATTATGATGTATAGATGTGATACATTATGATGTATACAGTGTAGATTTTACAATATATATGAGAATGTGTCAGTTATTTGTCATAAAGATATACTCTGTTGCTTATCACCCCTGGTGTAGAAAAGCCTTCACCAGATCCAGAAGGCCCCGAAGCGCCAGATCCTCATAGATTAGATCCTACTCATTCCACAGATGCCTCCAGGAGGCACCAAGACAAACAAGAAGGTGAGCAGGACTGGCAGGGAGGGAACAAGAACAAGGAGAGAAAATCTTCTCCCCATACTACTAGGTTTTGAGTTGAATGGAGCGTCCCCATTCAAGAACCTCAGACATTTTAAGTGAGTATGGGAATCAAATTGAGACTGGTCCATCTGGCGTAGGGTAGTTTGTAGCTTCTTTTTGGAGAGGAACCACAAGGGCAGAAGACTGACTTGACCTCTGAATTCACCTTCAGCATTAGCTGAGCAAAATGGAACGGCCTTCACGCCTAGGATGACCCTACCAAGAGAAAACTCTCCCGACGTACATCGCCCGTTCCGCCCGGGAACACCCCCTCGCCACTTTGAGGCCGACTGCAGGACTTGGGGCGTGACCTTCGAGACTACGAGTAGTCTCGAAGGTCACGCTTGAGGGGAAAGATATACTCTAAATTCAGCTAAAGGAAAAAGAGCATTTCTGATTAACTAGTGAAGAAGGGTTTCCTCTTCGTACGGTGGTTTTCAAGGGTTGAGAATTCTTATAAGGATTATGTTATGGATGTTACATACATGTACTATAGAAGATTCCTTTTTTGTAAAGTTATACAAAATTAATTAAAATGACGTATGTTTAAAAGATTATCGAATAATTTATTTCGGAGGAAGAAAAATAAAAAAAATGTGTCTTCACACATTTGAAGTAACAAAAGCTATTAGAAAGAGATGATTTATTTATCGATTGTAATAAAATTTATTTATTATTTTCTTTACAAAAACCATTTATATTAGGAACAGTATTGCGAAGGATGTAACTTTTTTATTATTACTCATTTATATAAATAAAAGCTTGGTATTAGTTTAAAAATACATAAAATATTATTTAATAAAAATTAAAAATTTTTTATAATGGTTTCAATAATATAATTACATTTTCTCAATAAAATGCTGGAAGAAACTAACAAATTTCATATATAAGTATTTTAAATATATTAATGTAGTTCTATTAAAAACAGTTATAAAAGCATTTCTTAAATAGTTATAAATTAAACAAACTTCAAAATTAGAAAGTTTTAGAATGAGTAAAATTAAATTATAATAGTACATTTCTGTATTATACTATGATCAATATAATACTAATTTTTTATGCTTTAATAAATTAAACCATGCTTGACTAATACTATTTATCACTCACGTGTAATTAAATCATCGTGATAAGACATTGTTAATCTTCACTTCCCAGACAAACAAAGCTTTTGAACAGATAAAACTTGTGATAAGTACGTTTTCACCAGTTACAAAGACATTAACATAATAAACAACTTGATTATCAATAGAAATTGCTTCCTTGTTACATACCAGAAACATTTAGATAATTACATTACAAAATACTAATTAAAATAAGAAAAAAATTAAAAATATACCCAGAAATATTTTGGGATTCATCAAAACTTCATTATGAGATAGTAAAACTAATGTAAGCAAATGATTAAAACATCAGATCAACTAATAATTAACTGCTTAAAAATCCCTAAAAAAATTGTGGTTCTGGAATTGTGATGAGCGAAATTTAAGTTAAGTGCAAAATATGTAATACATACTATAATGGTGAAATATGTAGCTCAGACGCATTCGCATGGATGTCGTATAAATATCTACAACAAATTGAAACACTTCTGTCTTTCTAGTTCTATTATAACATTCATGTTAACATTTGTAACGTTTAAGAAGGATTATCTACGTATCAGTCTACAATCTAAATTCACGTTTGCATCATTTAAGATTTGAAATAACTCAGCTTTTCTATTAATCTTAAAGTATGCTTCATTTGCAAAACATATTACATTCTTTATAAGTAAAAAGGAAGCAAAAAAAATTAAAAATGCTGTATTCAAAAAATGCTTTATCTTACTCTAGAAATAATAATTTAACCATTTTCTACTTCGAATATTATCATTTTAATCCCAATGTGTTACTTAATGGATTATTTTATAATATTTAATGGATATTAAATGTTATTTTAAACAAAGCATTATTAATCATTAGTAGTGAAAAATTTTCATGGTATCATTGGTATTTTATGTGTTTTTTGCCAGCACAAATGTAGGTACAAATATCAATAAATCCAACTGTCAATAACCCAAATTGATTTTCTTTGTGTTTATAGGTACTCAGCAAGTCCTGAAATAAGAATGATGAATTTATGAATGATCTAAAAATTTTCAGCCAATTTTTCATCGCTTTGGCTGTCTAAGTAGTTGATAAACTTAAAAATGACAATCTTTGGCATGTAATGTAAATAAAATAAATATTTGAAAATAATTATAAATTTGTTTATTTCTATGCATTAACTTATTACTAAATTTTCACATTATCAAGTTCATTCGAGTCTCAAATTACTACCCATATAACTTCAATACAAGATTATATATTATGTATTGTTTCATCCAACTTGATTATATTACTTTTAAATTATATCACATCTCTTATTTGTCTCTACTTTCAAAAGTTTTTTCACGGAACATTTAATAAATTTTATATTTATGAATGTCCTGCAAACACCGTACTTTTGTTCGTACCACATTCATCATTAACTTTTTTGTGTTCCAGTTAGAGTTAGTACATAAAATTGTTTTAACATTGTGGGCAAAACATCCATGCTTATGCTTATGTTGCCAAAAGTGAAGTTCTTTGCTTTAACTCATAATTTTTTTAATATCACTGATTTCCGAAAGTTAAGCATGCATAGAAAAATATTGATTTTCGGAACTCAGTCAGAGTTAGTGATACTGCAATTCAATATCGAATTTGATATAAATATGAAAATACGTTACAGCCAATTACGATACGCAAAAATAGTCAGCATTTTGCTAGGCTTCTTGAAATTTATATGAGTGAGGAGAAAGATGTTTAAGGATACAATTTGCTTTTAAGAAAAATGAGTTCCATTGACTTCCAGAAGATGAACGGAAAACTCAGAATGTTGGTGTGCTCTCTAAAACATCAAAGCAAGAAAGTCAATAACCGAAGTTTCCTAATTCTTCGGTGTTTGTTATTCCTTGATTTCACGGTCATGAAAAAAATTCCAAATCAAAATATAGTTGTCACGTGTCTTATCACTCAGGGCTTAATCCTCCATATAAGTCGATATATTGCTGTTATAACAAAGATGAATCGATGAATGGCTTTCACACATAAAACATTTAAGGCTGAAGGAAGACATTGGTAAGAAAAATCTACAAATGTGTGTAGTGGACTTCATGTAATAGATTATTAGCACCATTCTAGATGGATATCATTAAAATAGTGTCATCATGTCTTTCTATTCATCAAGCATTAGTTGTCCTATATTTGATTTGAGCAAAATTATTTTCATGGGTAAATCAAAATTTCCCCCTAATTACAAAGACTAGCATTTAAAAATCTGAATAGAACAAGATACATATAATCTATTATAGAACATCAAGCATTTTAACACAAAAGCTGTAAATTCAGGGTCGGGATTTCATTGCAATGTCACACCGACTTGCATATTTAGAAATAGGGTTCTATAATGGCTGTGCGGTAACAATTGACATCCTAGATCCCGTATAATATTGAACATTGCAGCAGTTTAATGGACGATTAGTTTCGCCCTCAGAGAATGGATTTGGATGACTCCTGAATGGAGATTGAATTGAATAGAAATATAGAATGGCCAGAGTATTCATCCAACTGATTCCCTCTGAAAATATGTGTGATACCCTTGACTGTGATATGTTTACAAGTTTTCTACCTTCATTAACTCTCACAAGAAACTAGAAACTGCTGTGTTAGAGAAATCACGATTACTTGGCACTGTGACTGTTGGTCATTTCACAAAAAGCATAAACAAGTCTTTCTCTATGTATGCGTATTTATGTTAGTATTATCTTTTTTTGTATGAATGTATGTTTTTAAACATTTGTAGAGTGGTGAGGTTTGATCAAAAGCACATTTAATGTCGTTTTTTTTATTATTATTATCATTATTATTAAAAAAAAAAAGAATTTTATATAGCGTCATCTTATAATTTATGAAAAGTTAATATTGTTTTTATCTTCATACATAATTTTTTATTTTATTTCGGGAACAAACATATATATTTACTACTTTACTGACTTAACTAATGTCAATAAAAAATTAGTACTTGTCGTTTTTTTTTTTTTTCCTATTTTGCTATTTCATACTTAATTTTTAGTAGTGACTTCACTTTAACCATTGAAAGCTTGATAAATTCGATTCAATTCATTGTTACTATATTCTTTAGGATTATTAAAACTAGCTTTACAAAAAAAATTAGTATATTTTTCTTACTTTTATGAAAACTAATAAAAGAAAATAAAAAAATCGGAAAATAAAATTATTTGAATCATAATATTCACATATACAATTGAATAATGAATACTTATACAATTGAATAATGTATATGTGAAAATAAAAATGACTAAATTGTTAACTGTTTTGTATTACTTGAATTTTGAAAACTCTGATTTAATAAATGAATTATACGTTGATATCTGTAACATGTAATTATTCGAAAAAAGCATTAATAACAAGTAAAAATATTTTCTTAGCTTTCAATATTGTTTATTCTTTCTCTCTATCTCTTCTAATTATCATCCACTTTAATATTATTATAATCAAGAAAAAAACTTTTTTTTAGGTTTAAATTTCAATTAAAATGATCCACAGAGCTATAAGGAATTTAATATTCTTTATGTAGTTATGACGCGCCTATCATTTTGTGTAATTATATAAGTTATAAAATCTAAAATTGAATCTGGAAGAATCTGGAATGTTTCTAAGAAGAAAATCTTTTGGGATAAAAGGAAAATTTTGGTGAGCATCTGTGAAAACTTGTGAGCAGGATAATGTTAATGTATGGAAACATTTTGATCATTAAAATATTACACTTTCTATAAATATATTTCACGTTTTTAAAATCTGTATAATCCAGATTTCATCGTTTTTGAACACATTCATTTGACATGCGTTTGCATATGTTATTTTATTTGTACTCGCCCTCTAAAGTTTTGAAGGTCGATTGTAAAATTCTTTATCTTTTATGCTGTTTGTCAGAATTTTTACACAATCTTTACAGAATCCTTACAAACCTTTTAAAGTAAGAAATCTTTACACATACGATAAGAATCTTATTTCCTTTTATTATTGCATTCTAGCTAAATGTTCCACAATCTTCTAGTGTAATTAAAGAATTTAAATTAAGCCTTGAGCAAAAAGCAGCTAAATTAATAGTCTGTATAGTCTGTATAACAGAAACAATTTGTAAAATTGTGAAATATCATTATAAAAATAACAAAATTCTAATATTGAAAATCATTTGTTATAATTAGTAGAAAAATTGATAAGTTCTTTGCTTATTCATGGTTCTCAAAAGTGAAGAATTACAAAATAAATAAATTATAGAATATATTGGGGATTTCTATTTTATTTCATATTCATTTTGTTAATATTATTAATGGATCCCCTGCATTTACTTGAGAAATCTAATTGAAACAAAAATAATTATTTAAATATAATTAGGTTAATGAATATTTGATGATTAATTTACTTGATCAAATATTTTCAGTTTTTTGCTCAAGCCTTGTTTATAATGCATTCTTTGATTGATTCACTTTTCAATGTTTCTCAGAAAAGGTGTCATATTTTTTTCTATCTTTCAAAAATGCAACGTAATTAATTAGTTTGAGTCGCCCAACGTGTCTAGTGGTTAGCATGACTAACTTACGCATGGGGTGGACCTGGGTTCGAATCACGGCTCGGGCATGGATGTACTTTCTCTTTCTCTGTGTTTCTAATACTTTCATCAGATGATGGATGAATGTGGCTCGCCCTATAAACGGTTTGTGGTGGTGTGGCGTGGGCGATGCTATTCGTACCTCCGTGACTTTGTTCACAGGTGCCCACCGGGTAACGATAAAATGAGTAGCAGTTTCTGGCCTTGTTGCGGCAAATGGGCTAATGTACTTACTTGCTCAAGGGTGGCCGCCATTAGAAATAAAAAAAAATTAGTTTGAAAACTTCCTTTAAAAAATAATGATGACAAAAGCATTTCAGATGTATTGGATTGTTTTAAAAAATATTTAATTCAGAAATTTTAATAAATACTGCATAAAGAGGAAAGCAGCATAAAATTGCGGATGTTACTCAAAAGGATTTTTTGTATATATTGAATCATATTTAAGTACCCCCAATGCGAATTATTGAAAATTCGTGTATACCAGCATCTTCTTAAATTAGCTTTCTCAAAGAAACAATATACATACCCTCATATAATGCCCAACATAATAAAGAGATTAATATTTTATACCTTTTATTTTATAAATATTTTATCTTAAATACGCGTACATGTGAGGGCATGGTCAGTTCTTATTCTAAACGTTGTCTTTTAGAATTCCTAATTTACAATATTTATGCATTAATGTTTTTCTTTTAAATTACTGCGAGTTTTGTGTTTATAATTTCAATTTCCTGTGCTGGTATTTAAAGTACTACGGAAGCTCCTGAATTTCTTATTCCGGATGGATTAGCTTTCGTTTGCAAAAAAAGACTATAGAGTAACGAATAAACTAAACTATTTTCTTACTAGAGTGCGTTTACATCCTACCATCAAGTTAAATTTCAGAAGTCAAAAAGAAAAAATATGGGCAAAAAATTCTATGTTAAAATAAGGTGAAAAATTTGAAAAATGAGAATTTTGATGCTTAATTTTCTCATGCAAGATACTTTTCTATTATTGTGATCCAATTTAAATTGCTCTTTTGAATTTTCCAATTTAAAATTCCATTTAAATTTTCCAATTTAAATTGCTTTGAATTTTCAATTTCTTATCAATTTTGACGTAACTAGTCATCAGATCATAACTACAGATGCTTTTGTCAGTTGTGGTTTGAATTTTGTTTTAACTATACAAGAATTTTATAAAAGTGAAAACTTTAATTTGGTAAAAGTGTTATTATATATAAAATTAATTAATTATTTTAGTGTTTCTGCAATTTCTAAAGAAAAAATTGATAGAGAGATCAATGTACTTAAGCTTTGAGATTATTTTTCATAAAGCTTTGAGATTATTTTCGTCACATTAATGGAT
>JAPDSC010149498.1:776022-786169 GCA_026290005.1 Latrodectus geometricus
CAAGGTGTCTGTCAGTAGTTCATTAAATATTTCTGTGTTAAAATATTTTAAGATATAGAATTTTGCTTATATTAGTCATAGTTTTGGTTTCAAGCTTCAATTTAATGCTTAAAAACATTAAGAGTAACTTATTGTGAATTATTATAAGCAAAGGAGATAATCAAACATTCTTGAGAAGCTATTTTTAAATTGTTTACTGAACAAGTTTTACCATATTTATTAAAATTTTCAATTTGTGTATTTTTTTTAATTGATTAAAATGCTTCATTAATTTATAAAACTGAGAAAAAACTGATAGATGGTGATTATTTAAAAAGAGATTACAAGTAGACTTCTATAAAATCAAGTCCTTATAATCAACACTTTATAAGTTATTAAATAATATCGAATGAAAACATCAGGCAATATTTGTGCGGTTTAAAAATTGTCATTTGTATAAAATTTAAAAATTGAATAATTTGATTCAGAATAGAAAAAGCATAATTAATATAGAATATGATTACTCAACGATGTAATACAATGTAATCATTCAATGATGCTATACAAGGATACTATCAATGATTATCGTTTTATTGCTTCTCATCCTAATAGTACACGGATATATACGTACACACACATATATATATATATATGAAAGATTTATTATTTTAACTATAAGTGTGTGAAAGCCCTTAGAATATAAGTTATATGCGTAAAACTATTTTCAGAATGGGTTTTCTGCAGAAAATTGTCTAATTTAATTATGTTCAATCAGAATTGGGACTAATTGGTCGTTCCTAATACTAAACTACTTACTTTTCTACTATAGAAACTTTGTGAGACCTAGGTTATTCTTCTTGTGGCTGAAAATCATAACTTATCAACCCAAATTAAAGAGACTTACATAAACTATAAAGCTGTTATCTCTGCAAACGTAAAAAGTCTATATTCAACGTAGAAAGAAACGGAGGTTTAAGACTATTCAATAGAATAATACCTCAAATAAAGATCTTCCTACTTTGTAGGAAGGTCTTCATAAATACGCGATGATTAACAGCATGCTTTATGTCTTTCTAAATCAAATAACGCCTAGTTCTATTATCAAATGTAACTTTGGAGGACGAATTTGGATTCAACCATTAAGAAGATAACTCCTCAACTCCTCACCGATCAGCCACGTATAGTAGGTATTGTGGCATGCCTATCTGAAACATATTTTTCCTATATTTTATTTAAGCAGTCTGCAAAGAACAGATTACACTTGGTAAATACTCTTTTTGAATAGCTTTTTATCCACCGTAGACTTTAGTACCAAACTTCTAGCAGTTGCATCTATGCGCTGCTGGAAATAGAACAAGTGATAGCAAATATTCAGAGCTGTAAGTGGAACATAGGAATAATAGATGCATAGAAATGTAAGTGGACCACATAGGTGTGGTGAGCTAATGAGTCATGGTCAAGTTACACAGTTATTAAACATATATAATTTTAAACAATGGTAAAAAAGTAAACTTGATAGCTAACTTAACGTCATACCCTTCACTCCACATAGATTGAGGGAAGAGTTTCATGTTTAGATTCTCTAAAAGCGTCAATCTTTGATAGAGTAATAGAAGTCTAATGAGAGAAGTTAATTAATCTATTGATTCCCACAATCTCAAGTCACGTTTAACAAGTAAAGGAGTTAGTGATCATTCTATCAAATTTATATAGTAAATGCACCAAGATCAAAATCATTCTTTCTCTCTGCATTATTTCATGCATGTGGTCAACAACCTGGCTATCTTATCCTAATGATTAACTATCTTTGTACATTCCAGTAATTGAATCAGTGATTCAAAACTTTTGCTGAAGTTTATAAAACATAAAAGAATCCACATTTAGCCATCTGATTACCTTTGTCTGAATCTGACATACTCTCTCTATTTATTCTAGAAAAGTAAAACTAATTATTTTAAAATCAAATTATATCTGAATGTCATTATTATGAAATGATTCCGCCAAATTTTCTATAGTGTTTCAATTCGTAGTCTTTTTTCAAATAAGATTTTTATATGGTTCTTGTAGACTATGGTTTTGATTGCTGAACCACTGATTTGTATGCCGTAGAGTTATTCACTTTATTTAATAATATAATAAAATAATGTAATTCATTTCTAATAGCTATTTATATTCATGCTATTTTCCTTAATTTCCAAAGACCTTTTTTAAGTTTTCATAAAATAAATATTTTATGAAAACTTAAAAAATCTAGATGATTTCAAATTGCTATTTGAAAGGATATGTGTGTAATCTATTAGTTTAATCCTCATTAAAATATTAAACTCTTATTACAGTTGTACAAATTTGCCTAATATAGTTAGAACCACCATCAGGATATATTTTTGATTTTTTAATTATTTTATAAATTTAAAAAATTATTACACACTTACAATGATGTTATATTTTTATGATTTTTTTTCAATGCAAGACTTTAATCAAATGTGTTATTAAAGACTTGCAAATATAGAAAATTCGTTTTAATATTATAAAAAATGTTCGCTTTACAAAATAGATTTCTTTTTTATAAATATGAGGTGAAAAGTATGGCACAAATAGCCGTACAATTTGTAAAATTAAATTTAATGATTTTTACTTACCTAAACATTTAAAAATGGCATTAATGCTAAAATAGACCGAAAATATTGATTCATTCCATTGACCACTTATACTTCATTATTTTCAAATATACTTTAAGTTCTTAAGCTACTTCATACCCGAAAGGAATGTTTTCTCTAAAAAAATATAAATTTTAAAAACATTCCAAAAAAATTCTCTAAATTTTGAATATAATTGTAATAAATATTAACGATGTTTTCCGAGTAATTAATCTTAAATCATATATAAGCTGCAAATAAATCATCGACCACTTATATTTCATTATTTTTAAATGTATTTAAAATTCTTAAGCTACTTCACACTCGAGTAAAGAAAAGATTGGGTCACAAAGAAGTTCAAACTTGTGTTATATTAAATGCTTGACATTCTAAATTAATTTGAAGGGAATGTTGTTTTTTCTCAAAAATATAAATTTTAAAAACATTCCGAAAAATGTCTCTAAATTTTGAATAATTGTAATAAATATTATAATGATGCATTTTGAATATTTAATCTCCAATCATACATAAACTACAAATATATCATTGACTTCATAATAACAATTATTCAAATTCAAAATTCCTTTAAAAATTCTTTACTATAACCTTTTATATCACAATATAATAGGCACAACTAAAATTTTGAATATTAAAAAGAAAAGAAAACAATGAATTTTACTTAATAATCTTGATTTTATTAGGTCAATTTTAAAGAATATCATAAAAAATTATTTTTTCAATTTTATGTGAAGTACATATATGTTATATATTAAACAGTTTCTCTGATTCTTTGCTCTGATTCAATGGTGTTCCTAATGTTATGAATTAAACAATCTAAAAATGAATTAGGGCAAAAATAAAGGAATGCTCTGTTAATTTCAAATGATTTTTCACTTTCCTGACCAGTTATTTAATTACATTCTCTGTCGTAAAGGTTGATTAGAGGGATCAAAAATAAATTAAAAGTGATTTTTTATTTAGCTCTATCGAAGAATTTGAGCTACGCAATGTACGAATAGAAAGTTCTTCGCCTTTAGTTTCATGATTACATGTTGATAAGAAAATTTGTGAAATCTGTAGACTCTTTTTCTCATTATAACCAAAGGAGAGGGCAGTTGCTTAAGAATGTTTCACTGTATTACTTTATTTATCCAAGGCAGATAACATTTAAGGGAAATTTAATCAAACTGAGATACACTGACTAATAGAAGAGAAATGAATGCATGTAGTCACTTATCTAAAAATTGCTGAAACATCGATGACTTACACTAATTGCTTGGCGTGATTACGATTGTTTTTTGTTTACAAATTTGTACACGTAGCTTTCTTAGTTTAAAAATAGGAAACTCACGCTACATTGATTTCTTTAAGAACATTCTAAATAGAACAGATTTTAAAAACAATTTTAAGTACTTTTTAAAACAATACTTTGAAATATTAAGAAATTTTTAAAATATTACTCATTTCTATGTATTAAATTTAAAATTTTATTCTCAAAAATGCTGCATTTTTATAACAAAATTTATTCAAAAGGAATCGTTCATTATTTTTTATACTGGTTGAAATATTTTTCTATAACTTTTTGTGCTTCTAAGGTATTTATTTATACAGGAAATACGTGAATAAAATGTACATTTGTTTAAAATAAAATTAAAAATATGAAAAATGCAATAACATTCATTTGCTATTTAGTTTGAAAAATTATTTGTCATATTTTGCTTCTTTTTATATTTCTTGCAAAAGAAATATCATGTAGAAAAATTTCTTTTGGCTCTTTTTTATTAAAAAACTTCCCATTATTCGCGAAACTAAATGTTACGGCTATCACAAGGAATCCCTGAAATTACAAAAAAAGGAATAAATTAATAAAAATATTCATTTGAATAATTAGAAATCTCTCAATAATAATATAAACTTATTTACTAATTGAGGAATAATAACACTGTTAAAATGATTTACTGTTTTGAAATTTGTTCACAATTTGCTTCTTCAGAAAATTAGTCAAAATTTTCCAATTTTTCTTCCTCATTGAAACACTCTTTTATTTATTAGGGATTGCATTCAGACATTGTGAGTAGTTGAAAATTTACTATACATGAAAAATCCTTTAGAAATCTTTTATAATAAAATGTCTATGTCCTACAAAAAATTATTGAATATACACTTTGCAATATCTAATTAAAAGATAATTAATAAACAATTTATTGATCAGATTTACACTTAGAAATTTTAATTTCTTTTTATTAAAAATTCTAAATGGAGTAAAGGAAACTAAATTAAAAAAATATTAGCAGCATAGTTCAACGCAAATAAAACCATAACTTGTCTTATATGTAAAAACAAAGAAACATCTTACTTATTTATAAAAATTTATAAGCAACACTAAGCAAAAAAAAAATTTTAGTATATAATTTAGAAACTAAATGAGGTAAAAAATTAAGCTTATTATTTTAGCGAGTTGCATTATATTTCGGCATAAACACCATTAAGCATTTTTAAACAAATGCTTTTAATAATTTCTAGTTCATGATACCCTTTGAAAAATTAGATCACCATAAATTTCCATTTACAAATATAGCACAGAATTAAATTGTCATCTGTATAGCATGAATATAATCATTTTGTTGACGTACGCTGTACTGCATGCATATGAATAAGGTATTTCATAAATATTCAGTTGAGCTTAGATTAAGGGAATTCTGACTCTATTTTCAGACTTCAATACATTTTGTTAAAAACATATAATGGTAAAAAGTGCAATCTTTGGTCTATATTTTCCAAGCTCTTGTTCTTGCACATAAAAAAACATGCTGGAAACTCATGTTTCTTTAATCTCGAAAGCGGACCACAAAAGGCAGGTGATACTGTAAAATTATAAATAGTAATGTGTTACTTATATATAGTAATGTGTTACTTAAAGTCACTTGCATATATATATTTTACACACCCTCTCAACTTTTATAAATCACCAGATAGGATTTCCTATGTTAGTTTAAACATCCTTAATTAATGATTGCATTGCATCATCTAGGGACTCTTCAGTTTATATTTTGAAGCCAAACAGTAAAAATTAACTTACTTATTAATGTTACTCTTTGCCAATAAAATTTTATAAAAAATTTTTTATTTATACTATGGACAATTTTAAAATTATTCGAAACTATGCGACCACTTGAGGCAACATTACATTAGGGTGCTGGTCACTGTAATGATAATATCTTGTAAAAGTGTTTTTCGTGGACACAACTGTTATAATTGTTTCTAATCTCCCATCTGGTCTGACGGAATCAGACCATATCATATTGCTGTAGACATTAATGAAGTCCGATACAAGAAGGGGCCATTATAGATATTTTCCCAGTCCAGTCCAAGACAGTCCAACATGGGATGATGTGATACCTGTTCTTGCTGGCATTTAATAAAGAGAGGAAACTTGTTGTTACCCTCAGAATATGAGTGACATTTCAAGTGCCCATTGGCAAGTCGGAACAGTCATGTATTGGTCTGCCATGGCATGGTTGTGAATAATTTAAGGGCAAAAAATATTTGAAAATGAAATAAATATTGTTTTCAAAGCAAGGATTTCTTGTTGGAGAAGAAACTTGTAGGATTTAAACAGCGTTAAATTTCCTTGCTGAATACTTGTATACTTTTCATAGTTCATAGTTTTATACCCTTTCACTTCAGTTACACATATTACTGTCTATATTTTCCATTAAGACTAAATTTCTATAATTAATTAAAATATTTCTGGTCATAAAGACAAAAGAAGAGAAATAATATATTGCTATTGATTTGATAAGTACAGGAGGTGACAGTAATAACTTAATGTAAATTTAAAATAAGCATCTTAAATAATGTATTGCTTTTCTTATTATTGCATTTTTCTTCTTAAGTTGTAGAAAAACTAGAAATATTATGGTAGAAAAAATAGCTGTAAATTTTCTAAATTTATTGAATAAATTTTCTATTATCATCGCTTACATTTTTTAAATATTACATCAAAATTACCCGAAATGTGTGTCTGTATTCAGAATCAAACACATGAAGTAAAGATATTCAAAAATGTCATGGAGTTCTCTTAAACTCATTGGCAACGATCCTGTGTTGGCTTAATAGATTTAGTTTTACATAAATTTATCCAGATCATGAATGTAAACTTAATAAAATTAAATGTTGAATGTGAGTACCATTAAGTAAGTATGTTATTATTATTCAAGAAAAGTACTCAAATAGGATAGCTTATTTCTATAATCGCAAAAAGGTTGGATTCACTTTCTACTAGAAGAGTTTTTCCATTAATGCAAATTATACTCATGTTTCCTATACGAAATAAATCAATATAGTTGCACATTTTGTGAACACGATTAATAATACTGCTGCTATAAAAATTATTTAGGATTTGTAAATATTCAGTGTTTATACGTTGCTAACGAAATAATAAGCAATGTTTAAATAAAAATCTGTCAGTTGAGAATTTAATAAGTCAAAGATGTGACAGCATCAACTGCAAAAAAAGCAAGTGCAAAATTTGTGAATCAATATCAATTTAAATATAGTGAATAATAATAATAATAATAATAATAAAACGAGTGCGTATGCATTATACTGCTCTGATTAACTGAATTAGACAGTGAATTGCATTGCTAACATCGTAATATTACTTTTTGACCAAAATAATTTTTGAATAGACTTTTTTATTCTTCAAATTATATTTTTATGTTTCATACTATATATTTAGAAAATAGATCTTTTGAATTATTTCATTTCAGTTTATTTTTGCATGTTTATTTTCTAACTTGAAATGCTTATAAAATTTGATTATTTCTAGATAAAGTTAGAAATATTTTTATAACAAATTAAAGTCTTTGAAATAAGTACTAGTACATTAAATTTTGTATAATGCTGCATTAGCATTGTACAAATGTAATATTATTTAATAGTTAAATACTGATTGATAACTAAGTGTAAAACCAGCATATCTAACAGATACCAAACTTCCAATTTTTCATTGAAAATGTCTGTTGATTTAAAAAAATTAATATTATTAAATAATATTTCTAAATTTAAGCAAAATTTAATTACATTTAATAAAAGATTTTTATTTAATTAGTAGAACAAAACTTTAATAATTTGTTTGCAAGATCACTCTGAAGGTTATTTATCAATATGTTTTTAATATGAGGTGAAATCAAAATGCTAATTCATTTTTTAAAATAAAACATTTTATTTTTCATTTCTTTAACTAAATTAATTTTAACAATTTAGTTGAAAAATTTTCACTGGAAAACTTAAAGCAGTACATCTTACTATCACATGATATCAATATATTTAAAAACTAACTTCGTTTAAGGAAAGTAACTTTTTAATTATTAAGATGGAATTTATTTTTTATCGAAAGATGTATATAAAGATAAGCTTATTTACATAGAAAGAGATAAGATGTAATATAAAAAAATTTTTTTAAATGGATCTGTAAATCGAAGTATCTAGGAGTGGGGAGATCAAAGTGTCATTGAACGAAATCTTGTAAGATCTTCTAATTTTTCTTATTATAAGACTATTAATGGAACAGTATTTAACTAAGTTTTAATTTCATAAACACAAAAAATATATCTCAAAGTTTATTAAAAGAATAAAACAAAAGTAACATTAATATTAATGATTGAACTGAAGATGTAAATTTTTAAGATAATAGATACATTTGATGTCAAAATTTTAAATAATATTTATTTTTAATAATAATTAAAAATAATATTTTTAATTATTTATTTTAATGTTTAAAAGACCAGAATTATTTGCAGTTTATATATATATAGTCATCCAGAGCAATTTGTACAGGATATTTAATATTATTTCATAAAATAATATAAAGTCATCGTGTTCAAATTGTGCTGATATTAATTTACTAATACAAATAGTGTTTTAAATTATTGTAAATGATTTTAAATAATTTTTTTAATGATTTTAATTATTGTAAATTTTTTTAATAACTGAATTTTTTTCTTAGTTATTACAAATATTTTTTATAATAGTTTTTTATTTAAATTAAAAGATTTTGATGAAATTTGAATTTGAAATTTTGAAAATAAGAGATTTCAAATATTGTGTTGAACTATGACCTTTAATTATATATTAGAAATAAGTAAGTAAGAAAATAATATCCTGTACAATTTTCTCATAAAATAATTTTATGTTATAAAACCATACTAAAGTGAAGTATGTGTTCAATTAATAACGACTATAAACTTAACTTCTACTAATATTTTGTTAGTTTTCAGTAGTTTCAAAAGATGGCAGCACTACTTTTACAATTTGCAAAATACATCCACTTCTGTGAAAAAAAATTACATGGAGCATAGGGATGGGAAGTAGTTACTTTTTTGTACCTGGTTAGTACTGATTACAGCTACTTTTGAAGTAACAAGTATTTCATCGATTACATTTTGTAATCATTCAGTTTTTAATGCACTGCCATCTATTAGATTAAAAAATAACTACAATGTTTCTATAACTTTTATAAATAAATTAAATTAAAATTAAATTAATTAATTAAAAATAAGTTATTAAATCCAAAATTTTTTATATAATTCCATAAAATTAATTTGTTATTAACTTAAATATAAGTCATTATCATTTAAATATCAGCATTCACTTAAATGTTGATAAAAAGAATTATAAAAAAATAATTTTTATTTAAGCTACAATTTATTAATTGTACTTCTTATAATGTTTCTTTTTATGTTTTAATTTCTTGTCTAGGGCAGAGAAATATTAGAGAGTTACTTCCTCAACAAAGTTTTTCTGTGAAAAATTGCGAGTTTATAAATTTTCATAAATATCTTTTATTTAATATAAAGTTTCATGTTTTGTTATTTATATTTGTTTCCAGAATTTATATTTGTCAAAAGTAAATTTTTAAATTACTCAATAGTGATTTTCTAAAATTTTCAATGTTAATTAAAATATAAAATTAGATATGAAAATAATTTCTATTTTTCAACCTAACAAGCTTTTGCTTGAATTTAGTAAAATTTTTGTTAAAATTTTAATTTTATAAATTAAAATTTTATAATTAAATGATAAATAGTTTATGAAGAACTATAATATTTCATGATTAAATAATTACAAATACATTTTTTTTAAGTTTGCCTAGGAAAAAATACATTTCATTTTTTTAAAAATACATTTCATTTTTCATACAAATACATTTTTTTTAAGTTTGCCTAGGAAAAAAAAATTAGTTTTTAAAAAAATCAACTTTTTTAAATTTATTACTTTTTCCTATTATTAAACATTAACGAAACAATCACAGTAATATTTATTGATATTATAATAAATAGTATTTTTTTATAAAAGACGTTTATATTTTTATGTAGTAGATAAACCAGGTTTTTCTGAAATAAAAACTGCATTAATTTAAAGATCTTGTTTTAATTTTAAAAGTCTTAAGAAATTAATAGATAAGTAAAGTAGCTTTGTAATTAAAACTGTTTTAATAATGTTTAAGTATTTATGATCATTCTATATCA
>JAPDSC010149498.1:786179-822638 GCA_026290005.1 Latrodectus geometricus
AGAATGAACATATATTTATTTAAGACTCATTAATTATTAAAAAATACAAAGCAATTTTTATTGCAAAACTCTTAACTTCAGAATTCTTTAATGCAAATTATTGTGAAATAAAACAATGGGTGAATTTAAAAAATACTCATATTTACATAAAACCATAGTAAAAAAAACTATTGTAAAGTTAAACAAAAGTAAGAACGAAAATTCATATAATATACAATATTATTTCGCTTAAAATAATTAATTAATTTTTAATGGCGGGAAAATTTTTGAAAAGAAAAAAATTAAGGTTATATTTTTAATCTTCAATTAAAAATATAAATTCCTAATAAGTTATATTGGAGTTAGTTAAAAATAGTAATTACTTATTTACTTGTTTGTTTATAAAATTTTGTTAATTTAAAAAATTGAAACTATATTATTAATGTAAAAAATATTATAAAATTATCTTTGAAACTGAGATATAGTTAAAAAATTCCATTCATTTTTTATTTATTTATTTATTCTTTTCCCTTTTTTTTTTTTTTTTTTTTTTTTTTTTGTTCCAGTTAATAGAAGAATTTTGGAGACAAAAACCACATTCTAAAAATTCAATTAGAACTAAAGAAACCAAATCTTAAAATAATAATAAATAATAAAAATTATAAAAACGTGATATATTTGAGAAAAAATTATAATCACTAAATAAATGCTCCACCACGATTATTAATATTTCCAACTCATTTATTTCATTAATCAAAAGGAATGAATGAAATGCTTATTTCATTCAAGTGCATCTCTTATTTTTATTTCTCGCAATCAGATTTTTTTATTGAAACTTATTAAATTATTATTATTATTATTATAAAAACTTAAAATTTTAATAAATAATGTTTAATTCAGATTTATTATTATTATTACACTGATACCACAGTTATATGGAACTGTTTAAATAAGAAATATTCTCTCATTTTAATATTCAGAAAATATTAATACCATTCATACGTAAAAATAAATTCTATAATTAATAGGAACGTAAAAATAAGCCATGAGTAAATTGAATCCGGAAAATAAAACTGCCATAATGTCCAGTATTTCCTTAACTTTTAAAATTTGATTTAAAAACCAATGCTTTTTAAAATATTTAATTAACTAAAAAAAAGTTATAAATTTATTAATCTTAACTCTAAAAAGGTGAATTTCATTATTGCAATTTATATGGAATAAAAAAACAAATATTAAAGCGAGTGTACGGAATTTAATAACTAAGCATTAAATGAAACAATATTTGAAAACAATGAAAAAAAATGTAGACTATTATTATTTCGGTGAGATGGGATCTAGGTTAACTTTGTGATCCAAATTGTGTGAAAAATAATAAATATACCTTAGAAATTCAAAAAGATATATACAAAATTATATACTTTTTAGAAAAAAACATATAAACGGATTTGAAGTCTCCACATCACACTCAATTGATATCCAGTTCATAAATAACACAAAGGTCATAGTAAGTCGGAAAGTATCACTTACTACGACCTTTGTGTCATTTGGAATAATTTGTGAAATTGCATTCTGCAATAGAAGATCCGAATAGAAATTTTGCTTGAGGAGAAAATCTTACTTTACTAACATTTATCAATGCTTTTAGAGCTTAGTTAAGTACATACTACCTAATTTTATAAAACACGAAATGTACTAATTTGTGAAACAAGTGTAATTGCAAAGAAGTATATCTTTGTCAATGTATTTTTTGAAATCCTTTATCGGATAAGTTTACTACCAAATTTTCCAAGTAAAATATGATTGTAATCGGGAAATTTGATAGAATAGAATTCTATCTTAACTAGTTAATAGATTAAATAATAAAAAAATCGGCAAAAATTAAATTTGGAAAGCATAACTAAAAACGTTAAAATCTTTCTTCTATTTTTCTAACAGAGTACAACCCTGACATTCTGATTGGTGGTAATAAGACTATTCTAATTTACTGTTTTCAATCACGTGTTTAAGTACAGAGGGAGTCAGAAATAGCGGACATCACACTATCAAAAATAATTTTTGTTTGTCTTAAAATAAGTGTTACAAAAATTATTATAATTATTTCAATGGAGAATTATAGAGGAAAACATTTTATGGGTTCATTTTTTAAGCAACTTTAATTTAATGAAGTTTATTCATTTTCTTTCTCCAGATCTTATTTTCCTCTTCTGTGAGACCATCTATCTTAATAATAATTGCCATATTTGAGGGAATAAAACAATAGAATCAAATGTTAGACATAAAAATCAGTTATTTTATATTGCAAAACATTGATAACAGTAAAATTTTTCCCTTTAAAATAATTTACAAAGCTATACTAATGCATAATTCTTAAAGTAAAGATTACACTAAATATAAGCAATTAGTCAATTATTTGAAATATAAGGTGTACATTTATTCCTGAAGTGGGAAAGACAATGGTAATTAAAGGAAAATGTGTAAAGTAATTAAACTTTTTCATAAAAGCATTTTCTCATAAATGTATTAGTCTGTTCATTAGAATTCTTTTCTCAAAAAAGCTACACCATCAAGGAAAATTTACAGGGCACGAAGAAAGTGTGATATGTAAAGGAGTTGTTTTCCAATGCCTTTATGCAAAATAAACGGAAGTAGACTACTAAAATGTGTTTAAATGAATACATTTTACGACACGTTTCTCATATATAATTACATTTTAACGTTGTTGTTTGTATAATCTCTGTAAAAAAAATTGTGGAAATAATGACAGAAAGTTGTGATACTTCGTATAAGAATGAGAAATGATTAAATGCATGTATCTGATTATCGTATCTCAGTACTGTTGCTCACGTCGATCGAAGTCCTTTGATTGTCGGCATAATATGGAATCGGTGAGTTTCGGATGCTCACATGGAATATCATTCCGTATCTCTGAGCCCTCCCCCTATCACAAACAGCAGAGAAGACAGGCGTATTTGACTCATGGCCTATAATAAGTTAATTATCGTTATGTATATCGATCTATTATCATAAAGCAATATCAAGTGCTTCGAGTCAAGAAAGATCTTTTGCAAAACAAAAATTGTCTGCACCAGTTATTCCACGGCGTTTGTATCAATACGGAATATCAGCTCGGTAAGTTTCATCGAATATCTTTGATCTTACATCACAGATTGAACCGTCTTCAATGGTGTGATAAGTAAAAAACATGGTGGTTGAAAATACGGGGCACTGTATTTAAGACAAATCCCGGTTCTGTTCACAACACCTTGTTGGTCACATTCTTGTTTGGAATCTATAGTTCATTAAATGTTCAAATAGTTCATTAAATGCATCAAATAGTTCATTAAATGCATCAAATAGTTCACCCATCACTTAGGGCGTTATAGGATATGTGTCTCAATCACCTTTCGTTTGCAATGATTGCACTGTGAAGAGAGGTCATTAAATTTCTGTTGTGTCAAAACCCATGGCTCTACAATTCATTTCAGCTCTGCTATATTTCAACAGGATAATGTAGGATAGTATATCTTCAGTGTTCTATGTATCACCCCATTCTGTTAATCAAGTGGTTGTTCTGGGTTCAAATTCCTCAGAATCTGAACACCCAAATTTGTATTCCAACGTAATATATTCTCGCATAAATATTATTGTCTCATTTACATTTTTTTCTGTTGTATAAAAGTTAATAGAAAAAAGTGCATAATATTCCTAAAAACATTTTATTCTTAAAATATGCTGTTATTTTACTAAATTAAGGAATTAAATAGATTTGAATGTAGAGTACTGAGGCGTGACATTATCTCAATACTAAATAATAATAATAATAACTCCCACCATCATCATTTTCATCGCTTTTTATGAAAAAAAATGTAGCTAAAATGTAAGAAGTCTTTATATTAATATTCTTCGGCAATACATGTGCAACGAAATGTTTGAAATATTAAAAACTACATTGGTATACAAAATTTAAGCAGCAGGTGCTTTTTTGCCAAACTATGCGAAAAATCATATGGGAGGCATAAAATTCAGAAATAAAAGATAGTATTTTGTACTCAAACAATGAAGAAATTATAGTTGCGCAAAAATGAGTACAAATCGTACAGTATGGAATTAAACAAAAATTGCCTTATTGAACTCATTGCATCGTTACACATGATTGTTTGTCTAAGAAGAAAAACAACAAGTAGACGTTCCTTTAGTATGGAATATGCCTTCTTTTCACAGGAATAATTGCTTCGCGCCGTCTTTCCATACTTACCACCAGAATGTACAGCATTTCTTGAGTACCCATTTCTCAATCAGCATGTTTCAATTGTTGGGTATTCCCTGGAAGATGTAATTTTGCCGCAATGCGTTCCCTAAGCATCCCCTATATATTCTATGGAATCTAAATCAAGCTAATCCATTCGAATGATCCAGTAGCTGCAGAATTGAAGGAACCCAATATGAACGTGCATTGTCATTCAAGAAATCGAAGATCCATGTGCTCCAATGGCACATTAGAATAAACACACATGAGGTAGGATCACCTGCTTTACATTAGTGTTCTTCAGTTACAGAATCTCTGAAGAAAACGTGAAGCTCGGTCTGTTCCATATAAGGCCTCTCCAGTCGAGAATTCCAGAACCACCGTAATGATTTCTCTCCGTTATGACTGAAGATGAAACCGTGTCCCGACTTCTCTCCAAATCAACTGATGTTGAGAATAGCTTGTGTCACTGAAACGACTCTCATCCATAAAGAGATTATAACTCCATTGAATAGATGCCTAGTTTTGTGTTTCTTACACCATTTAAATAGTGGCGCCGATGGCTTAATTTCAAAGGGATGCAGCATTCAATACGACAGGCAAATAAGCCACACTCGTGAAGGCGTCTGGACACATTAAACCATGACACTTGTTGCTCCGTCACCATACACAGTTGCTGATCTATGGTACTTTCGCGGCAAAGGTGACGACTAGCAGCAACAGTTTCAGGATCTTTTCATCTGCAGAATGATACATCGGTCATCTACTGTAGTTGTTTCCATGATGAGGCCACAACCGATTTTTCAACAGCTGTATGTGTGGCTCGGAAGGATTTTCGAAATCATGAAACGACATTCTTGTTTATTTCGAACTCTTCAGCTACTCTGGTCGCACTACGCCCCTTCACCAACTTTCAATCATTCTTCCATGGATAAAGTCATCCAGGTAATTTTCTGGCAATATTTCACGAAAGATTTCAGTTGTACATGCAGCCAATGTCTCAGTCTTCCTTTTATTGTTGTCTTGAGCTGCGCGTAGTGATGGAACGCAATTTACGTATGATCACATCACATGTGACGTTTTGTTCCTGACATTTGCATATACACGAATTTTCTTCTGAATTGCTTGTTCATGTACAAATCACCAAAGAATCCATTTTCTGCAATTTCCAGGTTATTTACTTAAAATTTACTTTGTTATTTAAGTTTAACACATCAGTGAATAATGATCATTTGTAAGCGAACGTTTAGGAAACAGTTCGGATAAAATAACAATTGAAATCTAGATGATTTTGTAAATTGTTTTAAATAATTATTGGCAATTTTTAAAAAGTTTAACTGTAAAAAGTAATAATTAAAATAATTTAACATAATAGAAATTATAAATAAATGATTTTAAGAATGCTATTGATTTTAAATATCTAATTTTAGTATCTTCATAAATTTCATGTAAAGATATGTATATAGAGTCATTAAATTTCACCCAAATATTAGGTTGGGGTAAAAGTAATCCATTATTTTTTCGGTAGACGACTGTAGTGATCGATATCTCGTGATGTATCTATCAAACAATTTCAGATTTATGCTCGTTGGAAAGGTGACATTTGACACTGAAATATCCTCTTGCGGTTTTTTGTTTGATTAATTCAGTTACGAGTACAAGGTTTTAAAAAAGGAAGACAACAAACAGAAATTTCGATACATTTTCGTTTTTCTCTTGTAACGGCGAAAAAGATAGCCGGGTGGCTAAAATTGTAAAAGGTGTTTATCGTCCTATAAGACTGTAACAACCAGTTACGTACAATTTTTTGTTTCGTCGATTCCGTTAGGGTATTTTTGATGTTAGAGATGCACCTCACATGTGGATACAGCATCGTCGAAAATATCTATAAAATATCAAAAATGATCGAAGTTAACCGCATGTCAGCAGTCGTAACGCGCAAGACCTAAAAATCTACATGGAAGCTGTTTTAAACCTTTTTACAAAGTGAATCCAAAAGAAGTTACATAAAGTTCACGTAAAAATAATGGATTCCTTTTTCCCCAATCTAATATATTAAAATTAATTGATTTGCTATTGAACTAATCAGGCTAAAATATAGGTATAAAGATTTGATAATAACAGGAATAAGATTAACGTCAAATACATGCGCTTTTCAAAAACAATTTGAAACTTTTAAATTTGCGAATCAATCCGTTTCTTGTTTCTACTAAATTTCTTGATTAGAAAATTATGCCTAATTGAAGAATCAAAATTGATCAAAAAGCAAAACATTGCAAAATTTTACCTTGAATATCACAAAAGAAATAGTTAGACAAATGATATAAAGTTTAAGGATGATCTAATGTAAGTATAATGTTGCAAGAAGTAAGTATAATGACAGAATTTCGTGATTTCCTCTTGTAAAAAATAAAACTAATGATAGAAACATTAAGTATAATTGTACAGTTTAAGCATCGAATACGGTAAAAGTAGCAGAATTTATGTACTTATACAAAATATAATATAAGGGATAAAACTCAAACAAAGCACATTGAGAGAGAGAAACAAAGTTAACAATATATATAAATATATATATATATATAAATATATATATATATATAAATATATATATATATATATATTAAATTTAAAATTTTACTGTCATCACTTATATTTTGACAGGACTAGCATTAAGATTGTTACAGGTACTGACGTGGTACAGAAATATGAAGAATGAAATATTTTTCATGTTGTTCCATTTAACTTTATTAAATCATTAAATTTGCTTTTAAAAATGTAAGACTTATCTCTAATTCTGACATTTACAAAAAAAATCTGCTGTAGATAATATAGAAATTATGAATAAAAACAATCTGTATCTCATATTAAAATAAGATTTGATTTTGAAGAATGCCAGTCGCCCAGAAACTTCATGGTGACTTATAAAAATTGCCTGGTGATTAAGAAAAATGTGTTTGTGTTTGGCTGTGACTTCACCTGCATTTTTTTCACCATTAATAGCACCAATTTTTGAAGATAGAAGAAATTACTTAAATAACGAAATTGATTGGTATCAGGTAGGCCTGGTGAATGATTTCTAGTTCAAAATTATGGTATAGTTTTGTACCACTCCCACTTCGTGGGAAAAAAAAAAAAGAGAGAGAGAAAATTCAGACAGGACTCAAAAAAAAAAAAAAAAATTTAATGGTTTGAGCTATCTGATGCAGACTTAAAAAATGTGAGATTACTAAGGTCAACTGTAATTTAAACAAGTTTTCGAAAAATCATGCTCTCAATCTCTTATTTAAAAGGAATGAAACGATTTTCTTCTTTGAGAAAATCTTCTGTTAAGAAAAGATTTTCTTTGAGCGTTATTTTTTAATGATCTAATTTCTAGACTTCATTCAGTTTTGTATCAATGTATAGAAAGAAGCTGAGTATATTATTCATTAGTTCAAAATATTTTACCCTAATTAAGAAACAAACTTTATAACTTAATTTTAAATTAACAAGTTTCAAAAGAAATTAAAATGTTCACATTTTAATTTCTTCAAATAATTAATTTCTACGTGTCTTTTTTAATAATGGTAATAGTTTAAAGTTATTATTTTCTTAAGGCATAGAGATCAAATACGCGGTTAAATTGAAACATTTTGTAAATTTGGAATGTTAAATTGAAATATTTTGTGAATTTGGAATATAATTTCCTCTAATAATAAAATTTACTCAGTACTGATCAACAAAAGGACATATGTAGTACAATATTATAACCGTAATTTTATACCTATTTCATAAAAATAAAATGACACTTTAATTTTGGTTTCTTCAAAAACTTGCTTGAAACCAACTATACAAGAATTTTTATTATGTTTCTTGAATCCAATTTTTTTTTTAATTATTTCTTTACAATTTTCTGCAATAGATAGAAGCAATTGTAGAGAGTCCTTGTATTTTGTAATTACTCTTTCACTTTGCAACAACTCATATAGTCGGATTACTGAAAAACAAAATATATTTACAATTCAATATATTAATATATCTATTGTGAGCCAATTAAATATACTTCTTTTTAAAACTTTAAGGGCCATTGGTTAAATTTTAAAAGTCGATTCCATACACATTTTTTCCCCCTAGAAGTTATATATATACGCTCAAAATTACCAAATTATCTATAGAGCTCTCTTTATCATTGTTTAAAAACAAATTATAAAATTATTTGCACACTTTTGTAAGGAACATTCTGGTCGATCGTCATACATTGTATTTATATTATTTATAACTGAACATGAGGCAACATTATTGTGTGATTACTTAAGGCTTAATTTATAGATAACCATCCTAGAAAATTTTACTTTTGCTCAGAATAGTTCTATAATTTTAAGTTATGTGATCCAAACTCAAATATAGATCTATAGCCTTATATTCCTTCCTTCATTTATTTACTTTTATATTTGTATCTAGAGGGCAAGTTTGAGAAGAAAATGTGACTTCTCACGTATCAAATTCTTCAAGTGATTGTGGTTCAAAATGTAAGGTTTTCGGTTACTTCGTAAGATATCAAAATTCATATATCCAACTTGAGTGCTTCATTTATTTAACATACTTGGTTTGCATACCTACTTTAAACATTCTTCCAAATCAACTTCTGGCAAATAGAATACTTTTTAGTGAAAAAAGCATTTCACATAAGAATGTAATCATTTAGAAATTTAATTTAAAGAAATTTAGTTAAAAAAAAAAAGAAACTTTTATGCAACTTATTACTTACTTTTAAATTCCTACTATCACTAATAAGTTTTAAATTTTATTAATCATACTATAGGACATACACTATATTTGAAGCTGACCAGATGATCGCATTAGTAACTGTAATTATTTTCCAAGATTATAAATTTATAACTTATCTCATATATTTGCAATATTTAATAGTAATTTTTTTCTCAAAAAATAATATGTTAAAGAAATTTTTGAAGACAAGCACACCGTAAACATACCATTTGAATTAGAACGTCATGTCATATGCTCATTTGATTTCTATTAATTGCAAAATTTTTTCACAATAAATCGATGATTTTTATGTTGTATATTGTTTTTCGAATTAAGTTTATGCAATTGTTATACATACTGCATGCAAATACATAAATATGCTGTAGTATTAACTTATATTTCCATGAATGTGTATTCAACAATTAATTTCTACATTAAGTAATTATCAAAGAATTTACGATAAAAGGTCAATGAGAAATATATATTTATCTTAAAAGGCTCTAATTGGAATTCACAGCAACAACATATTGAAATTATTATATGTTCATCATATCATATGAATAAACACTTATCACGTTGACTTTCACATTAAGGAAGAAAACCATGAGTTAAGCTGTTAGCTCAGTGAGGTATAGCCGATATAGATAACATTATATAGAACAAAGGAGTTGTTATCTATAAATCATAGAATATATATATTGAGAAATATAAGTTATACTGAAAAATTGACTGTAATGGTTGCAGAGTTAATCCACAACAGTTTTTTTCACACATGTATACATCATGCTAGTAAGATTTTTTGATCTGGTTCTCAAAGTGCATCTGGCATCAGTATATATAATTGCATGTATGCACTAATCTTGTGCAAACAATAGCTAATTATATGTTTTCCAAAAATCGGTCTACAGTGAATCAATTCAGAATAGTCAATTAAGCATATATTCACAGTTTCAATATTTACAATTTTATATTGTGAATAACTATAGCATAAAGATAGAAATTGAACTGCTACAAAATATACTGCATGCAAAAAAAGTAAGATTTGGGGATTTCACTGAAATATTATAGAGTAACATGACCTATAGGGTAAAATTATTGAAAGGAATGACATGAAATGGTTGTTCAAAAATATTTGTCTTTATCACGTAAAATTCTTTTATCTCCAATTGTAATGCAAAACTAAACATAATTTTCTTAAAAGTTGAGATTAAAATTTTATGTCATATTTTCAAATGTTCCAAATGATTTTTGCATTCAAATGCCATTATATGACCGATTAAGTAAAATGATCCTGAAAAATTTTCTACAGATGGTGTACAGTGTCAAGTTTATTTGATGCAGGAAATCAAGAGATGTATTTTTAGTTATTTACTACATATTTGGCAATACACATTCTTAATCGTTCAATTATGTATATTAATTTTGATATGCGTGTATGAATAATATATTTTACTTAATTGTTTTGCAAATTTTTTTTACCTTATATTCATTTTAATTTAAGCACACATAAATTCATTTATTGATTATTTGTATGGTTTACCAAATTTCTCATGACGTTTTCATAACAACCACTGTGAAGAAATTCAGAACATCTAAAATTAAATTTAATTTCATTCTCTCATAAGGAATGCAACCTATATTTCAAGTAGTAATTTTTAATTACATTTTATATCAAAAGTATTTTTTTGTATTTAGAAATAATAAACGTTTAATAATTGAAACTACAATATACAGCATCATTTTACAATAAACTTGGAGACATAATCGGGTAAAGACCATTCAATCGAGAAAACTATCAACGATTTTGTTAAAGACAATTTATTACCTTTTTTTTTTAACCTAAAGAGGATATATTTTATTACAAAGAATAAAATAATTGCATGTAATCGAAATAAAAATGTGTACTTATTTAATAATAAGAAATCAACAATTCACCTAAGAAAATTGAATTTTTATTCATAGCCTATTCATCCAATGGAAATAAATTTTATGTATGCAGAAAAAAAATCCTTGTAACCTAAAAAAAACAAATCTTTACAACTTTATCTATTTGTTCTTGCTTTTATTTTTCTATTGAAAGGAATGGTTGTTTGAAATGGAACCTAGGGCGCACCGTGCTAAAGATTGTAGCTTTGAAGCTTTCAGGCGTACAACAGATTCTTTTTTCTTGCAAATTATGCTGCTTTTTCCATTTTTATGAGTTCCAAGATGCCATCTTGCATCTCCTTCACAGCTTGGTATTCTGTCAAGCCCATGCGCCTCTTGTTTGAGATGTCATACACACCGCCTTCACTCTCAGTGTGCTCACCTCGAGTACCTAAAATAGAGAATACATATAAATTAAAAGACTATATATAATTATATTAAATGATTAAGTATGAGTATCCAAAGCCAAAGGTAAAGCTTTTTTAGATATTTGATTAAAAAGATACAATTGTGCTATAAGTCATTCAACTTTCAAAATAACTTATCACATAACGCTTTCTTAATTTTGATTGGATATATAACTCTTAAAACTGAACAAAAACTTAATTGCATTCTATTGGTAACTATGCTATTTAGCTTTTTAAACAAGAGTATCAGACATTTTCCAAAAACTAGGTCCCTCTGCAAATAATGATTGCCATATTTATTTGAAATGGCTCTTCTTATTCATTCTTATTAAATTTAATTAAATTCTTATTAAATGGCCTATATAGGAGAAATCATCTATTTCCTTATTAGATTACCCTGTTTCAATCTCCAGAACAGGAAGTCCGGTTATAAAATCAGCCTAACACTCCCTTTGAGTCATAAGTACATGTAATGCAATTCACAACTATCTCTTAGTATTGCAAACATAATTGAGCAATAATTATTTTCAGTACAATAGATGTTTCTGATAAAACTACCTGGTTAATATCAGAAAAACCATTTCCATTCTTTACTTTTATGGTTATATATTTTATTTCCTCATTAAATTCTACAGTTGCTGTATTAAATTTGTCACCCCTAATAAATATTACAAATTTCTGTCTGGAATGTTGTGTATCTTTCTCAGACAAAAACATGTTTTTATTTAAATTTGTAAGAAAATGTATAGTACAAATTTATTCAATTTAGCAATTTCACTTCTTTATCTGTAATTTGGAGATGAACAAAGTTTGGCGTGATTCTCCTGGACAGAAAAATGCAAAAAGTATGATTTTCAATTCATCTGAGAAAATTGCATCTAAAATTCTTAGACTTCCAAGATTGAAGACTCAAGCAATTGTAGGCTTTATTACTGGGCACTATCATTTCAGGAAACACCTTCATACAATGGGACTTTTTAAACAGGAACCAATTTGTAGGAAATGCCACGCAGGGGTAGAATCAGCTCATTATATCCTATATGAGTGTGATGCTCTTGCCCCTACAAGATTCACTATTCTATGTAATCCATATCCTAAAAAGTTACATCTAAACTCCATTGAGGGCCTATCAGACTTTATAAACAAAGTAGGTGACCCAAGACAATGGAACTAGGAAAAAATTGGGTTTGGAGCATGGTACAAAATACAACAATACAGAGGTGCCACACATCTGACAAGCTCAAGAAGAAGAAGAAGAAGAATCTAATTAATATTTCATATTTTGTTATTGCCGAATAAGTAATTAAATTTATTTAAAGAACAGAAAGAGCATTTTATTATGAGCTATGGAATTAATTTTGAAATGCTAGTGCAAAATAAGATCAGTAAACCGAAAATTATAACAATCTTGATTAAATAGTAAGAAAATTGCTATTTGCTACTTATTATGTAACATGGAATTCTAGCATACACAGAATAACGCTTAAAATATACAAATCATCTGCAAGTAACTAAACCCTTCTGCTTGCCTAGTTTACTGTAAGGGCATAATGAGATTAAATTTTATATTATATTTGAAATATCTAAATAGTTAAAAAATTTTACAACATTTTTAGTTTTTAAAAAATTTTATCAGTATTTTTAACATATTAATTTTTCTTTTATCTAATTGATATTAAAATATGCATAGATTCATTATAATTTAAATATTGAAATAATGCAAGAGGCTTGTAGGTACTTGAAAATATGATTAACTAATTGTAATTAAATGTATTAATGTTTCAGGTAGCTATATCCAAATAATGTCTATCACCTTCTGATATATTAATGGTTAATCAAAACTAAAACCTTGCTTTATTGTAAGAATATACAAAAAGTTCTTCAAATATTTCATAAAAATTAATAAATAGAAAGAAAGAAATATTTATCAAAACACTTTAATATAAAGTGAGAAATACAAATGATTACTAGTTTCTACAATTGTAAAATAATGACTGCAAAAAAGTTCACTCTTATTGAAAGAGGTACTTAAAGAGGTTTTTTTTTTTTTTCGATTGGACTAGGATTTAAGGATAAAAGTAGTACAAGAGATTTGTCAAAGCATTTTAGAATGCTTTGGCAAATCACAAGTTGCAAAAATGTTTTTTGTATTAATTACTTTTATTTTTACATTTCTCACTGAACATATATGACTGAAATATTATTTGATTGGGGTGAAAAACTGAAGACAGAAACAATCGGTGATTTATACAAAAAATATAAAATTTCAATGAGCATACAAAGAAACTTTTATAAATTATTTAAGCCTAGAAAATGAAATAAAGTTTGGAATAGGAAAACTTTCTTTGATTTACATATCTTCATTTTTATTCATTACATTAGTGAATTCAATGATTGTTCAGTAAATTGTTTGTAATAACTAAAGAGAGGTGCAAACAGAAATGATTCCCTCCTTTTGAGAACACAAAATTAAAAGTGATTAAAATTTATGGTTATTTGTTTTTTATAGTAACAATAAGTTTTTAATAAAATACACAACATGTCTGTTAAATGTCTTATTAATTCAATGTTATTCCTAAAAACACAATTTACATTCTTACTATTTTACAAGCCCCTCTTTTTTAGAGCCCCTTAAACCAATCAAGATAAAAAAAAGTTTCATCTCATTAAAAATTATTTTACGAATGTTAAAGAAGAAATATATCTAGCAATAGTTAGTTTTATGGGCTTTGTCTGATCATAGAAAATCAGACTTATCTACCCTTAATTATTAAAAAGATTATTTTATAAGCATAAAATAATAACAAAGAGATAACTACAAACATAATTGAAACAGCTACAGTCACCAATTCTAAAATTTTTTCTTATTTAAAAGCACTTAATCAAATATCTTTCAGTGTGATTCCTTATATTATTTCTCATAATTATACAACTGAAGGAAAAAACAAAAAATAGTTACTTATGAAAATAATTCGTTAATACTAACCTCGAACTTGAAGATGGAATTTTTCAGCAATTGCTTCTAATTGTTCTTTATTCTTGGCTAACTTGGGTAGTTTAATATGAACAGATGCACGAATTGTAGTTCCCAAATTTGTTGGGCAGAAAGTCAAAAATCCCAATCTGTCATCATGAGAGAATGGAACGCGATTCTCAATGATATTAACAGCCTAATAATAAAAATTACAAAGTTTAATTGATATAAGATACATACATTTTATGATAGAATTTACATCAGAGTAAAGCAACATCATTTTCAAAATAACAAAAGGTATTCTAGTAATTATCAATACAATCAAGCAAAATTATGCATCTTTGACAACTGGGATTGCTCTCAATACATGGGAAATAATCTGTCAAATAACTATTTTATTTAATCTTTGTTACTTTAAGTAATGTGTTACATTTCTTTGAAAACTTAAAATTTTATCAAACTTTAAGAGTTGTATGTATGAACATCACATTTAACTCAAAATCTGAGAGTTAAAAATTTACTGTTTCTTCATAATATAAATGTATGCTAATTGAAAAAATAAGAAGATAAAAACTCATTGCTGATCAGTGTATAAAGTTCTATAATTTTTTTAAGGAAATAAAAAAAGAACAATTCGCTCATAGCTAGAAAACTACGAAAGGATTAAGGAAATTCAAAAATACTTACATCTACTAGTCTCTTGTATACTTGTTTCAAATCACCTCCTTTTTGCATAGATATGATTCGCATATGATCTTCCTCATTAGACCAAACCAAGAAAGTCTTATTGTCGTTATGGTAAATACCACGCCCTGTTGGCCAGAAACGACATGCATTAGCAGCCTGGAGGAAGCTGAAAAAGATTTGAACTTTTATAAACACATTGCACTAAGTAACTGGTTTATTATTTTTTACATATACTCTGTTTTAATCAAGAATTTCAATAATGCTTTCAAATGTCATTAATCTCATAAGACTAAGCTTTTCGGAGCCACCAAATTTTATTTCCTTAACTCTGTTTTTATTTAACATAATTATAAATAAACTAAATATATTTGCATTTTAAAATATGACCTCAAAATTCATTTCATAATGAAATATACAATAAGTGATATAGCAAATTATATTATGCTGTATCAACATAATGAAATATACATTATGCTATATCAACTCACATACAACTACCAGAAAAATTTTATTAAATGACTATTTATCCCAATTTATGACAATAGTTTTTAATACTGTAATGGAAAGATAGTAGGCATTTTTTAACTGACCTACAATCCATTATTAAGGATGTACAATATAAAAGAAATTAAGAAATGCATATTTGTAACAAAAATTATGAACTTGTGTATATATATTATTCAAATGCAGTGTTACAATTTATCATTTATGTTTTATGTCAAGACATTCCAGAAAGAAAACTAGTCAATAATATTTATTTGAATAAATTCGTTGAAATTGCATTGATTTTGAAACAATTATTTTCATTTTTATGAAAAAAACATCAACCCTCAATTTTGTTGTCATTTATTTCATTTAACTGTATCTCTATAAAAATTACTAACACTTATGTATATTTACTTTGAAATAAAGATAATTTTTATAATAAAATAAAATTATTTTAAAAGTTATGAACTCACTCTTTGCAAGATTAGAAAAAACAGATTGAGTATAAATCAAGTTTATAATAACTGAAAACAAGATGCGTGATAAAATTTTTTCTAAAAAATTTCAATTCCTTAAAGCTGTTTTTCTTGAGGTTATCTTTGGTCCTATTAGCTTATGACCTGTAGCTTGATGGATTTGAATTAATGAACTTTGAAGATAAGTGTTTTTTTTTTTTTTTTTTTCTTGTTGAAAAAATTTATCTCTAATGTAGCAAAAATAATCGTAACGTCATTAATTTAATGATTTCAGGAAAAAAAAAACATGTGATTAATATTTGTAAACAATAAAATAATTTAGAAGAAAAGTAATAAATGTAAGTATTTTTCTGATAACGAAAAAATTATTTATTAAAAACGTTACATTTATTGCTAAAACAGTGATTGAGTCTAGTTTGTCTTGATAACGAACGAAAATAGTTTCAATATTATTTTTTAACGACTAATAAATATGCTATTAACGCTTTTTGAATTCTAAATGTAAATCAACAATTAAAAAAAAAAAGATTTTTTGGCCGATCTGCATTCTTTTTTCACATCTTTAAATATATTTCTAACAAGGAATGTGTAACAAAAATCTACTTTTCCTGTGTGTATGTTTTTCCTTAAAATTTACTGAGGTTTGGAAGATAGAAAGAAATAATTAACTTAGTAAAATATTTTAGAAGATTATGCTGTTGTGAAATACTATTGGATAAATTCAATTCTTTAGAAAGAAAGAAATTTAAATTTTATTTAAATAATATTAAAATTAAATTCATACATAGCAATAAATAAAAATGTTATAAAGCCTTAATTTTGATAAATCAATAGATTGATTTAAGGAATAGATAAGCGAAATCATAAACCATAAAATTATTTTTTTTAAATTAAACTTTAATAAGAAATTGTTGTTTTAATGAGCAAATGTGCATAGATGTAAATTAAGACTGCTTTTCCTATTCTTTTCATACTATTTTGGCAGCAGCGAATATTTTTTCAAATATTCTTTCAAAATAATTTCTTAACTGAAATGGCGATACCATATAGCAGAAAGTTTAAGCACTTAAAACCATTGTAAGTTACTAAGACATCCGCCGCATATTGACTTCCGGGAGAAATGGAGCATCTGCACGGCAACAAGGGAAAACATAAAAGCACCTGCCCGACCGATTTGTAAGGAAAAAGCAAATCCATCTCCCGTTTTTTAATCGTATAGTTTAATGGTTAAAAAACGGGAGTGAATCTTACCATTTCGAAGTTCACGTCACTACAAGGTCACGTTTAAAATATTATAATTGTGCAATAAAAACTTTTAAAACATAGCAGAAATATCCAAATATTTCCTTAATTCATTGATTTTTAACATATTTTTGAAAGGCAAACTGTATTTCATAAAATTGAAAGGTTATCTATAGTAATTCAGCAATGTTTGGCTTTCTTTGAGAATTTTATTATTTTAATGAAAAAGGATAATATATCTTATTCAAAGAATAAAAAAAAAAAATCAGGTGAAATTAATCTATACATATTAATGAGTGAATTTTTTTAAATATTAATAAAAATGTATAAGAATATTTTTAATGTCAACAGTTTTTGAATATTTCTATAGATAAAATTTTAAGCAGATAAATTTGTATTATATTGCATATCAAAAAATATATTTGATTTGATTTGGTATAAATATATATATTACCTTAACATTTTTTAACTCAGATAAAATAAATTATATGAAAAATACAATTGTTACTAAGCATTTATTTCAACAGTACACATAAAAATATTTTATTAAAATGATTATTAAATAGTTTATTAATTATTATCTAATTTTGCCATAAATTATTAGTGTGTTTTTTAAATGATATTATTAGAATGGAAAATAGGAAATTTTGTATAGTTCTTCAAATTTCCAATTTTTCTTAGCATAAAAGATAATTTCAAAACAACTCTGCGAAAAATGAACGTATGTATCAAAACTTGCTCACTATTAAGCGAAAACGATTTTGAATGTGTCAAATTTCAATCAAAAGCCTACATTCGAGCAGAAAAGAAACTACCGAGCATACTATTAATCTTCATTTCTGGACCTATTGTTGTCTATAAGTCATGGGTACAAAAACATAATATTTCACTCATATATTTAAAAATATTAGCTTGGCAAATACACCACGCATGCACGTTGTCTGTGATTGGGACCCATGTTTTATATTTATTCATGAATTATTACAAGCGAAAGCTATGCGTGACATATGGAAAGAAATCATTTTTTACAACACATGTATAAATAAAGAACATAATTTTATAGTCTTTCTTGTTTTTTTTTTAAAAAAAAATGCATTGTAAGCAAAAATTTAGAGCACTTCATTTTCTAATGCATATTTGATTTTCATTATTTTAAATTACATTTGATCGCTATGTATGAACCTTTTGATGAAATAAAAAGCTCCCTTTGGAATAGCTGATAATTAATACATATATTAATTATTAGCTATACATAAAGTTTAAATCTACTTTCAATGCAAGTTAACAGTGTTTATAGAACTCCTTTCATTCACAGATATTCCTGACACAAATTAGAAAAATTGAAATTTAAGTCGCAATAGTTTTGCCTTCATACAACTGTGCAGAAATAGTATTAGAGAAGATGAAATCATATACTCTTCATAAAAACGTTCAATAATTTTAAGCCAAAACATTTGTTAGAAGGATGGATATTTATTGATCTGAAATGTACATTTTGGTGTTTCCAAAAACTGTCTAATTACTTATTTAGAATTTCAGCCTAGAAGGGCTTGCGTTGCTTTAATATAACGTTAAAATTGTAATATATCATTTATTTAAGATTTATCAAACTGGTATTGTTTTCATCTGCATTCATAATTTAAACAAACTTGAATAAAAAAATTTTTAAAATTTTATTAGGAAAAAAAAATTATAAGAGATTTTATTAAAAACACTTTTTTTTATAAAAAATACTAAATTTTTCCTTCGATTTTTAAGTACGTTCATTTATAATAAAACATTAATTTAATGGATTTGGTACTTAATATTTTTGAGATTTTCGAAATATAATATTAAAAATAATTCCATATTAATATTTCTGAAAAATTGCTATATTCATTGAAGTATTTTGTGACATACTGCAAGAAGATAAAATATTCATTAAAACGAATTAAAATACTTAATATTACGTCATTTTTTTCTGTAAATAATTAAACAATTCATAACATAGTAAAAGCATTTAATAATTTTTGCTATTTGATATTTTCGTTCTTAATCATGCACTATTTTTAATGTACAAAAACTGATCAATCCTTTAATCACAATACTGATGAAAAATTTAAATTGTTCGAATTTAAAAAATATTCAACAAATAGAATAATAAACAAAATTTCTATACTTATTGACGAAAAATCTTCAAATCAATATTTTAGGCTTTATAAAAACAATTATGAACTATCAAGATCGTAAGAGTTTATTGTGAGAAAAACCGCTCAGGCATCATAAATTAAAGATTATTCATTGAGAGAAAAATAAATAATCTGGAGAAACTCATCACAAAATTACATATTTTATCTATTGTTTATTTTCCCTAATATATTTATTTTACATAAAAACTAACTACGAATATGTGATAAGAAATTTTTATTTTTGAGCAGCTATAATGAATGAAATATTACGTAAGAAATATTGCTTCATTTATTCTACAGTAACGGCTTTTCCAGATTTTGCATTGAAAAAAGTAATTGCTTTTATCTCCGATTTTTTAGATGAAAGAAGATTTTTCACTTGATTATTTATAATAAAAAAAATTATCAAATATTACCGCGCTTATCACGGAAGACTTGACCTTAACTTTATTTACATGGCTTTTTGTTGATGACTAAGCCACGATTGGATAGTAACATCTTAATTTGTGTCCGCTTAAAAAATTATACTTTTAAATAATCCCCTGAATAAAATCAAATTCGATCAAAAATTTAAAAGTTGGGAGAAAATATATTTCAATTGTGTTTAATCTCAGGAAACGAAGAATGGAAGTTTTATAGGAAACGGCTTAACTTTCCAAAATCAACTAGCAAATATTACGACGAATTAAATTAAAAAAGTCCGACAAAATAATCTGCCAAAAGAAAACAAATTCAGTTAAATGATAATATAAACAACTTTCTGGAAAGAACAATCAAAAACAAATTAGAGTATATCACTATTACGGCTTCATAGCTCCATTCATCAACGGCACATGCCGTTAATTTAATTTTGTTTCCAAGAAAAATATACTTTGCCTGTTTCCGAACAATATAAATCTGTGATACCATTGTGTCTTGCTTTCATTGTGAACTATTTACGAACTCGCAAAACCTTGAACGTAATTTACGTTATAGTATTCTATCCGAAACAAAACTAAGTAAGTTTGATTGTATAGCAATTTTCTTTTTGAATGATAAAAAAATGCGTGTATACTTTTGAAGAGACAAGCATATTAATACGCAAGGAAAATTTCGATAAAAATACATACGGATGTGTTTGTGGAAAAAGAATTCTTTTGTTAAAGATTTTTTAGATCTTATTGTTATAGACAATGTTCTCTTGAACAACTGTCTAAATAATAGCGAAGACGGAAAATATAAGTGTTATCTATACTATAGAAATTCATTCTATTAATTCAATTTTTTGTGATTTTTTATTTTGTATGTAGCTTTTTTAAAAGCAATTTTTTCAAAGTTAAGTTTCAAGATTTGTTCTTCAACTCATGAAATATAGAAGCAAATTTCAATTAAATCTTTTGTTAGGAATTAAATAAAGCAGACGGAAAATTATAAATCTAAAGATTTATAATTTTCTGTCTGCTTTATTTAATTCCCATTCTAATCAATATTACATATTAGGAAAATTATATTCTTTTCTAACCGATATCTGTTTTCTTAAGGTAGTCTGAAAAGTATATAATTAGTTTTGATTCAAATTAATTAAGGCTAGTAGTTTGATTTAATTTTTATAAGTCATATTTCTAAAGCACAAACTTTCATTCTAGGAATAATTGTCTCATGGACCTGAAAACTATTCAGATTCTAAGGGATTGAAAAATAAATTCGAATTACGTACGAGGAAATCTTATTTCCTTGTATATACATGTATTAAAGAAATATTTTATTGTTTATTGTCTGTAGATGTATTTATGAGAAAAAAATAATTCAAATTTTCATCATAAATACATATATAGACATTTCTAGACATCTACAGATATTCATAGACATAGAAATCCTCATACTACGATAATGAAATGATAACGAATGTCATGTATGTCACTAAATGTCAATTATCATTGCATTTCAATTAATAATCGTTATCATAACAATAAAACTACAAGCGTCTAATTTACTAGATTGTTAATAATAAATTATATTGTTTTTATTATTGTACATATCAACCAAAAATGAATAATAATATGTAAAATTTGATAAAAATTTTGACACTGAAAAATTTTAAATAAAGACTCAAGTGCTCATAACTTAATGAAAGATGAATCTTTCATTCAAGCTTCATCTCGCATTTCTTTCCAAAAATAAAACTTTCTTAGATGAAATTACCTCTTATGTCTGTAGCTTCTTTTAAACTTAATTTAAAAAAATCTGAAGAATAATAGTCCATCTATTTTAAAGTATTCAGATTTTACGAAAATCTCTTAATTTAAGAGATTTTAAAAAACTAGAATTCTATAAAGGTCTTCTAACTTTATTTGAATGAATAAATGTTAGAAGTTTAATATAATTCTCCTCTAGTTAAAAAATAAAAACAAAATTACCGGTCTCCTTCTTTAAAGAGGAAATGATCATCAATGAGTTTTTGTTGAGTTGCCTTGTCCATTCCTGTCAGAGGATAATAAGTGCCTTTAAGCTCTCCAGTCATACCAGACAGTGTGCTGCTCACTTTTTCTTCCATTTCCTTGTATTGCTACAAGTACAATAATTTATACTGTTTAAAAAACAAGTGTGTCTATACCTTTTACGAAGCACTCAGAATAAGCAATAGTAAAGTTCCAGAAATGAAAATCATTACTGGATATTCTATGCAATTTTAACATTGTAAATTCTCACCTGCTCAGTTAAACAAGGATTGAATGGATAACCTTGAAGACTACGACCGCATCGCACTCTGGTGGAGATAACGAACTCGCCTTTAGGATCGACATTCACAAGGGTGTTCACATCACCAAAATCTTTCGGGGGATGCTTGTCGGATGCTCCGAAACCAACGTGATACTCTTCAATGATGGGATTAAAAAGATCGCCGAACAAAATGTAAGATTCGGCATCTGGAGCATATACTCCAACACCACTGTCAAGATTCTCAACACCTGAAAAAAAGAGAGCGATAAAAACACTGATCTATAACCTATGCCTATTTAAATATTAATTTTCCAAAAAATGAAACCCATTATATTAATTAGAGGTTTTTTAAAGGCTCATAACACAAGAAGATAATTTATATCAAACCAATTTTAAAAAATCCGTGTATTTCTTAACTTAATTTGAAACTTGCATTGTTAATCGTTGAGCAATTTTTTAATTGTTTTCAAAAAATTTAACCTAGAATTATGTTTTCTATCGTTAAGCTGACCACCTAACCAGGACGTATGCTTCACACCCCAGAGCTCTCGGTCACAAATGGGCAATATAGGTCTTGACCCCACGGGGCTGTCGTACCACCGAGTTTAGATTAGTTTATATTTCTTATCTCCATCATTTTTCCTTTAACCTTCCAGTTCCCTACAATATCAATAACAACATGCAATAAAAAACCCAAATTTGATTTATAATAATAGTTTACTTGGATGCAAACGGATACAATATTCTTTTAATAATGCTTTTTTCATACACCAGTATCAGAACTAAAGTTCACAGATTCATTAAAAGCACAATAAAAAATATGGAGCTAAGGGTTTGAGTTGATGTAAAAACATAAAATTTAATTTTAGATCAGGCTTAAACTTGTTTTGCGTTCATTTTTTTTTGCGGCAGAACCAGATTCATATTTTTTTAAGAAATGAGATCAGGTCATTGGATTGAATTATTTTTTATTAAATTGCAGCTGAAATAAAATATCCCGACCTCGATTGAAAGAAAAAGATCATACAATGAGAAATTAAAAACAGCAAAGAAAGAAGTGGAATAATCATGTCCATCCGTTTCGTTCCGTAAAAAATTGCATTATAGAAAATTAAATTCTATTATGTAATTGAAAAAAAAAAAAAAAAAAAAAAAACTGACTATTGAATTAAAGTCTATAACAATGACACTGTTTTCATCATTTATTACTATTATTCATCTTTTGAATATTAGTATTGTTTCTCCTAAAAAAGAAATTTTTCATTTACTTCTCTATTGTGTATATTAAGTTTTTTCGTACTTCTATTATGATCTGAATAGATGAAGAATAGTAATGGCAGTCTGGTAAAAAATTTAATTATCTTTACATGCAATTTGAAAGTAGAGTTGAAAATTTAACAAAAGAAACAAACTTATTTAAAATAAAATCTATGTTTTATCAAACTTAAAGAATGATTATATCGACGCCCCATTTTATAACTGACTGTGGGTCTATGTTGGAATTATATAAATCTCTTCCAAAAGTTAACACTGTAAAGATACTACACTAAAAATTTTTCCTTAAGAATGACCCAAATAACTCAACTCTTCTGTGACACTTATATAAAAAAAAAAAAAAAACTTTAGAAGTGCAAATTTTTAAGAGCAATTATTGCTGAGAATAATAACATTTCGTATAAAATGTTCTAATTCTTTGTAATGTCTTCCTAGAAGATTTGGATTTATATAGATTTAATTTCATTTTCCAGTTAAATGAAAAAAATATGTTTGCATTATTTTAATAACTGAGAAATAACAAAATTATCAATTTCAGATTTTGATTTTTCTGCTTGTAAATTTTTTATAATATAAAATAAAGAATTAAAATACAACTAAAATTTTTGAAAATGGCCTTTTTACTTTCAATCAAATAAAATTTTTTTATCAAATGGAATCTTAATGTGTGACTAGTTTCTATCTGCATTATGCATATTCCATGAAAACAACACTTGAAAGCTTTTCAGTTTAATACAAGATTTTGTCTGCTAAATATTTCACTTGATCTGATATTTCAAATATTTTCACTGCGTTATAAGATCTTAAATGTGATTAAAACATAAGAAATCCATTCTAATAATTTTTGTATTTAAAGTTTTACTTTGGTATAAGGATTATATAAGTGAAATTATTAATAAAAATCTATTAAATGAAAAATCTTTACAACCGTAATTGGGGCTCCCTCTGCATTTTATACGAAAAACTCATGAACAATAAAGACAATAATTTCTTATCTAATAAAATAAAGAATTCGTTATCTAGCTTTAATAAGCTGAGGGAAATAATAAAACCTGTACACCACGACGACAACATTCTATTCTTTTTTCTCCTATATTTTTTCCAGAACAAGTACTTAGATTAGATTTATTTGCCACGCTCCGTTTCTTACTCACTAAAAGTGATAAAACAAATCTTCGGCATGATCTCTGAACATCAATCAACAAGGCGCTTTTTACTTGTATTTCAACATAATAAGTAACAATATGATGCTTTCAAGTTCTCTCAGTTATTTATACAATTTTCATTGAACGTGTACTCGCTCGGGATGCATTTTAACTGATACTAAACTTTAAAAATCACGCGTGCTATTTTGATTAAATACATTTTCGAGTAAAAGCACGAATCCTCGTTTCAAGCTGCTGATTTTCCTAAATTTTCATTCCTTTATCGTGAGTTTCGTGTACTAAAAAAATAATGGTTTTCCTTAAATTTTCTCTGAAAATTTAAGAAATAAAATGCTGCCAAAATCGTTGTTGAGAAACAAACAAGATAAATTGAAAATTATGAGTCTAGCAAGATGAGGGATTTTTTTCTCTGGATGATAAGAGAAATTAATAAAATGAATTAACTTTACCCATTCAAGAAATTAAATTACTAGTATAGAACTTAGAAGACAAACAAGCGGTAAATGTTAAATAAAGATAAAATAATGTCTCACAAAATCATCACTTTCCAACATAATGATATTTTTCAGTTTTTTTTTTAATTTCTGAATGAAAGGAGCCAAGATATCTTGCATGTAATGTAGAAGTTTTAATGGTTTGGTATCATAAAAGAAATTCTGATACCATGAATGATGAAGAAAATAATGTAGTATTTAATCAGTAAAAACGTAGTCTGTTTTATTATCTTATTTTATCTTCAGAGTATGCAGTAGTAAAACTTATGACAATAAATTTATCTCAAGCTAGTGGCAGTACACATTTTGTAACATCACACAAACAGATACTCGTGAGAAATGTCTTATCGTTGGTGTTACAGACGTTTTATCGTTTCTCTGTACATGATAACTGCATAAATTTCAGATATGAGAATAGAGATTTATTGCATTTGTTCAAGAAGAGAAAATTTTCGTAGATAATCTTGTTACTATAGAGCTTTGAGTTATATATTTGTAGTGTTGCTTAAGATCGGTAGAAAGAGGAGGAAAAGTATTAATCACATATTGTGGCGCACAAGTAAATTCTGAAAATAAATCCCATTATTTATTCATTTTTTCTTTATTTTTAAGATTTGCTCATACGTGCCCTACGAATGACTTTTTTGTCTTTAATGAACCAGTTTTCTCAAATTTAGGCTACATTTAATACCTTTTAGTTGTATTTCTTAATGTGACTTATTTGTTTATTTTACCAATAACTATTCTTTGCCTAGTTTATAATTTTTTTTTTGTTTTTGCAAATATTTATCCTTGATTTCAAATTTTTCTACAGTAAAATATCATTAGAACAGAATAAGATAATTTAAAACAATTTCTTAGTGATATTTTTTTTGTTTAGGCAAAAAATATTATCTCAAACGCAAATACATGAAGGTTAAATTAGATTTAACGAATAAAATTTCTTTGGTACTCTCATAAAAATGTATGACTTCATTTTTCGATACAATTTAAAACAAAATAATTAATTTAAATTTCATTTCAGAAAATTAAATTTTTATTGAATGTAAATGAACATAAAGTATTTGCATTCCGAGAGATCAGAATAATGGATTGATTTGATAATCTAAAATTTTAATAAACTAAATTTAAAAATAAATAATAGTGTACTTAAAATTATTCCTGGGAAATTTATTGCTAGGACAAAAATTATTTCCATGGAAAAGTAATAGAATATAGACATTATATAAACAGAATGTAGACCTTAATTAGTTTCATTTATCTAAAACAAAATTTTAAAAGTTCATTTGCTATGGATGAAATTATCATTCCATCCTGTTGCTTGGTACTCAGTTTCATCAACTCACTAAAGGATTAAAAAGCTGAGTCAACTTTTCCCAACTCGAGGATAGAACCTCAGACCAATGAACTCGGAACGTTAAACGCTACCACTATCCCACCGGATTTCGGTTTCAGATGTAACTTTAACATTTTATAAATGGGGTAGTAAAACAACTGATTATTTTAAAATTTTAAGTTATGTCTTTTGATTTAAATCTTAACGATATTAGAAACTTATATTTTTTCGTTCCTTTTGAAATTCTTAAATATATATTCAGTTTGTAAAATTATATCAAATTATCTGATTTTATTCAAGAATGATTTCTTCAATATAATGAGCAAAAAAGAACAATACCTATTTATTTAATAAATACTAAGCTATTAGAACTGCAGAAAAATTCTAAATTGATAAAACAACATACTAATGCAAAATGTATAGCAGTTGTATTTGAATGGTTTTCAATATTTAAAGCATCTCTTTTTTAAAATATTTAACATCATTAATTATCTAAAGAAAAGTAAAAAAGTTATTTTTTTATTTAAAATTTAATCTCTTTCGTCTATTTTAAAATTTAAGGAGTAAAATATTTTCATTTTCTAGAAATTTTAAGGAAGTTTTTAAGAATTCACAGCAAAAACAATTACAAAGGCTTCAGGTTTTAACTTTTCCATAACTATTCAAATTTTTAGTTTTTTATCTACCCAAATGAATGAAAAAGGAAGGGGTCATTAACTAAACAACAATTTTATGCAAATTTGGCCTTTATCTGGAAGATGAAACGCTTTACGTTCCTTCAGAGTTTAGAAACGTGAATTGTTAAGTCTGTGGAGATATAATTAACGGAAATCGTTTGATGTTGCAGTGTGCACAGAAAAAAGACAGGATCAGCAGGAAGTATCAAATTAGGTTGACCTTTAGAGTTGCAATATCAAGCGAATCGATTTCAGTTCACTTTACAGAACCTTTTTCAGCCCTTTAAAATGTACGTGATTATTTTTCGTTTCTATGTCAACTATTTGTTTACTACCGTAAAAACTATCACAAACCGTAAAAATTCCACATGTTTTTATGGAGTGGAACTCCAACTTTTCACACAAGCAATATTTTTAATCATATTTATTAACTATCTTCATTTTCTAATAATTCAAAATCATATCTTAATATTATCTTTTAATTTTTCGGAGATTCAACTTAAAATAAAAATATCTAGGAACTGATAGCACCAAAAACAATAAGTAAATAGGAATTTATTTATTACTTAATTTTTTTTTTTTAAGTTTGATCTAAAATAAAATTTGAAATAATAAAGTTCCATCTATTTTACTTAAATAATATCCAACATATAGTTTCGAAAGAATTACAAATAATGTATGATTATTAATGGTAAAAGTGAATACACAATTACAACAAATAATTTTAATTACGTATCGTCTGGATGAACTCTTTGAGCTAAGAGAAAAAATTTTCACAAGTGTAATAACCCTCAAAACAAATACTCCTAAATTAATTGCCAATGAAATGGAATAATTTAATATTCGAAATGTCAAGATGAAAGTTCCAAAGAAGGAAACAAATTTGAGCTATCTCTTTCATTCAATATTATTGATAATTAGAAACACTACGAAACTTAATAAGATTAAAATAGCAGCTGAAACGTTAGAAGAGAAGAAAGACCAGACGATAGCGTCATTGTAAAGAAAAACAGGTGAGGTAAAACGAACCCCACTTGTTGCCTCCAGTCATCACCTGCGTCTAGAAATCGATACTAACTATCGAGTCAGTACATTTGCTTTGAGAATTCTAAGATGAAAATGATAATTTGATGTTGTTGTTTTCAAAATAGTTTAATTTTGGGGATTTAAAATAAATTTTTTCACGATATTTGATAAAAATTGATATTATGAAAAATGATTCGATATAAGACGGTATTATGACGTTAAAATTAAAAAAAACAAAAAGCATGGGAAAAGTCTATGATTCAATATTATTTCTAATAAAACCAGATATTTCCACGCCACAAATCGTAGTATTTCGTTCATTACTGAGAAATTTTATTGCAACTGGGAGTAGAAAATATGTAGCGTTTACTTCCGTTTCCATCTGAATTCGAATTTCTAAAACTTGATTCAAGGTCCTTACGGCAGACATTTTCCCGAAGTCTATTTTATTTTATAAATACTTGTAAAACGTGCTTGTGTCATTTGAAATTTAGTGTTAATTTTTCTTCATGCATATTCTTTAAATAAATGTTTTGATTATTCAATTTTGACTCTCGTAGCTTATAGATTTAGGATAAAGATTTTTATTATTAATGTTTTTATGTATATATTAACATTTTTAACTATGTATAAGCATATATATTTATACTTTAAGGTTCAATTATTTAAGATTGAAAAGCATATTGCTGTTGCCATAATTTTTAGATTGTATTTATTTTTTGCAATACCTTATAACTATAAATAAATAAATTTTATAAATATATCAGCTAAAATTATTAAAATGAAATTTATTTATTTCTAAGAGTTAGATTTTTATTTGTTTCTGAAGTTTTTGATATGAATTTATTTATATCAAAAACTTTAGAAATAAAAAAATAATAGGAATTAACGAAAAAATCACTTAATGTACTTATTAAAATATAAGGTAGTTTTTTTTCCCTAATTCCTATTATTTTTTTATTTTTAGAGATTTTGAGTATTAAGATTTTCAGTTTTTAAAAATTTTATTTTTAATTTCTATCAAATATAACACTTATAAATTTTGTTCATTATTTATTCTTTTAATTTATACAATATTTTGATACGTGATAATTAATTTGATACTTTTATTTGCATAAAATATAAAAGTGTTATTTTCTCTTTGTCATAGCCATGACATGAAATGCTCATTTTTACTATTCGCTATTTCTTCAAATCTTCAATGATTTAACTGATAATGAAATGAAATTATTTTTTTATAGTTAAATATATACCATACAAAATGCAACGAATTTGATGCTTGAGATGAATTAAAACAGTGTAACTGCACATCGGCGCATCCTTTCTAACAGCAAGTATGAGTGAATTGAGTTAAAATCAAATTAAGAAAAAAATGAATAAAAAATGACGTAACGCTGCCGACAAGGAAATTTGCTTCCAAAATAAACACAAGGACGACAATTGATGGACAGGAGGACGAAAACCACGATTTGTCGCGCCGGTCATGCCAGAGTAGTGTATACGTGTTGCGCTCATCACGATCTTTCCTAGTACTATAAGCGAGTCTTTCATTAATAGGAGAATTTGAAGTACTTTTTCATTATAGAAAACAATTTCAATATTAACAGTTTTCGTTTTCATATCATTGATTGAAAAAGAAATCGTAACAAATAAAATTTAAATATTTGACACTGATGCTAAATAAAAAAGAATTATTAAAAAAGTATCATTTTTGAATTAGAATATCAATTTATTTTGAAAAATTTGAAAAAACATAATTAAAAAGTAAAGAAATAAATGACATTATGCAAAGAAAAATGTGATACTTGAAATGAAAAGTAAACTCAATTCAATGAGTTGAATTAAACTGTGTACATATTTGAGTGTACAAAATAAAACCACACTAAAATTAGCCAACTAAAACATATGTAAGTAGTACTAATATATTGGTTAATGTACGGTCAGGGAAAAAAAAAAAAAAAAAAATCCAAGGTTCATTGAAACTAACACAATTTGCAAAAAAAAAAAAAGTTATGAATATAATATTCATCATTTTTTGGATAAATTTTGCTAAATAAAAAATAAATATAATTAAAATACGACTAATCAAACTCTTTTAATAATATTCATTTAAATACCCACAAATACTTTTAAAAAATTCTCTGCAATATATTTAGAATTAAAAAGTAATGATAGAATATCATTGAAAGAATAATCGATGAAATATTTTTTTTAAATATGCTCTTATGCATTAGGTAACCGATATCATTCTCGTAGTATCAAGCATTTTTATCTAAGTAAAATGACACGTGTAATTGTTGATTCGAAGATTCACGTTAATGAGGTCAAACCTTATTTGATTCATAGAAATTCAAAAATACTGAACCAAAAGTTTACAAAAATTTAATTCTCACAAGAATAAAATTTTTTTAAATTCAAATAAAGTGAGATTATTTATTGGTGCGTTACTATTCCACACAACTTTTGTCACCATTAAAATCGCATTAGACAAAAAGAAACTAGACATTAATGTGACCCCTACTGCATTTTATAGAGACTTACACGCATGCAGCATACATACACAGTTTAAAAATTCGACTTGCTGAACCACGAAGGCTAAAAGGAGTAGCAAGAAAAATAGAGATAAAAATAATAAGGCAAAATTTCTTCTTTCTGTGACATGAATCATTGAGCAAGTATTACTTTCCAAATAAAAATGATTATATTAATCTTTCTTTCAACGAAATCGAAAGAAAAGTGTAGTGAAAATGGTAATAAAATTCAAGAGAAAGATTCTTTCGACCGTTAAACTTTTTTCCTCTTGTATTTTACAATTTGAATAGTTTTTTTTTCATAATACTGAATTTTCATGTTGTAATTTGAATACGATTCTCTTGAATTCAATTTCTTCTATAAAATTTTAATCAAAAATCAGTTTCTAAAAACAATTATTGTAAAAGAATTTTATTACTTTTCTCGGTATTTATGAGTCCATTTCGAAATGTTCATAATTTTCGTGATTTTTGTGTTTCAATAATATTTTATTGTCACCTTGATTTGACCTTCATTCAGAGCATGAGCAGGCTGATAGCACGTATTTGATGCGATTTGAATTGCAAGAACTTAAAATTTGTATTTAACGCTACTTTTTTAAAATTAATAAATTTAGAAATAAATTAAATAGTTTTCTCTCAGTTCATTATTTTTAAAGCTTGTTTATAAAAGTTAATATGGCATGCAAGTATGATTAAGTGCAAAATTTATTGTTAAATGTATGATTGATAGAAGGGATTTTATATATATTTTAAGCTATTTTCAGCAATTTTTTATGAAACAATAATTAAATATATTTTAAATATTAGAATAGTACAATCTTTTAATTTTTACTCTTAAAAGAGTTTTTTAAACAGTTTAACGAAAAATTTTTATAAGGAAGTTAAAAATTTTAAAAAATTAAATTTAAAATTAATCCTATAAAAATTACAATTTATTACTAAAATGTTTTTTTTTAAAAAAAAAACATGTTCAGAAGAACAAATTTATGGAAATATAACAATTCAAAACAAAAAAAAATTAAAATGTTAATATTTTAACCTAAATCGGAAACACAGAGATAAAAATAATATATAGTGAATATCAATGTCAAAATTTTTTGTAATTCATGTAAAAAGATCTCGTACTGCCCTAATGAATTTTTTCTCATGTTTGTGAAATGTATTTTACTGAGAAATTTCTATAATATATAAGTTTTGATTTAGTATGAATATAAGTTCAATTTCAAGATGATCCCTTATGAAATGACAGCAAAAAAAAAAAAAAAAAAAGAAACATACCATATCAGATACTTAAAAAAAAAAAAAAAAGAAAGGAACTCTAGCCACTTTTGATTTTGATGATTCCTGGTGAAAAAAAGAAACCGCTCTATGAGAAATAGGGAGCTCTTTTATTAAAAATGGCTAAAAATACTCAGTATCCGTTAAACTGGGAAGTTCGAAAAAAAACAAAAGAATGAAAAAAAATAGACAGAGAGCTCTTCCACATTTTTTTTCTTTAGATTTTTTCTGCTTACAGAGAATCTGATGAAAGAAATCTGGTTGTTACATGAGTGACCACGAAACCGGATGGTGGCTCTGTCAGGTGGAACCAAATTGTTAGTCTTCTTTCCGTAAAATCTAGGGGAGGGAATCCCTCCTCACTTCTTTTATTCCCCATTTCTTTTGTATTTCCTTAACGCACACAAAACGGAACACACCATGCAAGCCAGACAGGGAAAATAAACAAATTAAATTTAGGTTAGTAGATGTCTGAGCAAACTAAGTTGCTTTGCAAGAAATACTTTTTAAAATTAATACTCCAAACAGAATGAGCATGACCATATCTACATGCGTAAAAATTTAATGCAGTTGATTTATTTGAGGTTTATGATAATGGTGAGGAGTATAAAGAGGTATGAGAATCTCTTTGAGATAAAAGAAGACAATTGTCTTTTCTAGTTATGTGGGTGGATTGATCTAAATTTATAGATAATTTAGGGATGCGTGTTTTAAAAAAAGAACACCCTATAGTCTTAACGTTAAATAAATAAAAATTAAATTAAGTTAAATAAATATTAAAAAACTCATTACATTTTTTAAATTAAAAAAATTCTTGGAATCAATGTTTTTAGTGTTAATTTAATTCAATTATTCCCAAGTTCAAGGAATTTCTCTCATTGCTTATAGTTCTTTATTAAAATAATAATTCTTAATGCCGTTTCGAAACTTTCGCAAGCAATTACTCATGATTATTTCTCAATTACTTTACGTAATTACTATTTCTCTAGATTTATAACGTTGTTTAAAAAATGTTAGGTTAATTTTCTGTTATCTTCTGAAAAGAGCAACAATAAGGTTAATTTTTTATAAAAAAAGTGTTTTATTTAAAAAATAAAGATGCCTTACTTCTCATAATGTTCATATTAAATTATAATAGATTTCATAAATATGTTTTCATATTCTAATACGTAATGAGATGGATTAAAGAATGCAAAAATTTTCCATTCCGCTTAAAAATTTAACCGATCATTCTAACTAATTTTACATATATGAATTACTTCACAAAGTTTTAGAAAGCCGGTTTCGATTTTGGTTCGAAAATTTGTTTCGATTTAATGATGCTCAATAAATCGAAACAAATTTTATTCTTTTATCTAGAAATTGATGTAGATTTGTACTATAGAATATCTTTAACAAATATATATTTTTTAATAATTTTATAACAAATACATTAATTCGATAAATTATATCGGTATTTAACTGATACAATTAAAAATGAATTTAATAGTATACTCTTACACTTCAGCGCCAATATTAATGTCTTCATGTTTCAATAATAAATAGTAATAGTGTGATGAAATGGTAGTAATAATTTAACAATTTTAATAATAACAGAATGAGCTTACCGGATTGAATTACATCCAGAAGAGTTGCGCCCATAGCTGTTTGCTTGTTTTTTAGCTTATCGAAAATCTCCCTGGTCAGGTGCTTCTTCAGCAAGGATTTGCAGTTTTTCGCTTCCTGAAGTTTTTGGAAGCCGGCTTCCAATTTATCGAGAACTGCTTGATCAACCATCTTCGATGCTGAACCGATTCCGCTTCTGTAATAAGAAGAGAAGGGAAAAGATTTCAAGAGAGTTCTAAGGTAACAGGCCGAAAACAGTTTGAAATTTCACAAGAGACCGACCCCTGCGACAGAAGAAAAAAGTGGTATCACTTGCCTTGGTAGTAAGACTAACGTAGTAGTAGGCGAACAAACGGTGAATAGGCCGGTTGTACGAGTGTGAACGGTTTATAATATTTAGGAGTGAGGAGGATGAAAAGGGGGGAGAATCCTGTCCAATGTACGGGAGCTAGCTATTGGTTGTTACTGCGCATGCTCTCGGGCGGTAAAGGAGAAGACTAATATTGATTATTTTTTAGTGCCGGCTGTTCTCTCTTTTTGGAACTTAAAAGTCCGGTTTAGGGATATTTCATTCAACTTCATTCATTCAGTCACGGGTAGGGCTAATTATATTAAATAAATTAAGAATTCAGTGATATTATATTTTAATTTCTGCAGATTAAATGGTTATTCAATTGTTGGTTGAAGCATTCCTTTTTGCGAGAGTACGTGGTCGGTTCCATAATGCTGTAAAAATGATTTTTCTTGTGCCCATGGAAAAGAAAGCAATATTTTATAAATGCTCGCTTAAAAATATTTAAATCTATTTTTGGATTTTATCTTATTTCTGAAATTTTTCAAGTGTCAATAGGAATCAAAAATATGTATTTTCTGACGGTAAATTAATTCAAAGAGTTGAAACGGAATTTCAGATATCAACTTTTTAATTTATGTTCTATGAATCATGGAAAAAAGAAATGAAGAAAATTGACTTTATTTTGCTATGGAAGTAAAATAAATATCATGAATAAAGAAAATTTAAACCTAATATTTTTTCAATAATGAATTATTGAAACTTTCACTTCACAAATGACTTTGTCGAGGTTTAAACTCCTAAGAACACTTAAAAAAATTAAATTAAATGGTTTACATGTACATAAAGACTTCCCTTTAAAGCATACTTCCTTTTTTATCAAATAATATGTAATGTTATTTACTATACATTTTCACATAAAGAGATGCTGGTTGAATTTAACAAAAACTTAAATGAACTACAATATTATATTTCTTTCAATTCAGTTTTTCTATTTTATATACAAAGAGAAATTCCATATTTACTGTTATCTCCCTTTTGAATGTCACTTCTTTTTTTGTTTCACACCTATATACATTGATTTTTAAAAATTTCTTTTATAGGTCTAGGAAAAAAGTGTTTTCTCATTTTCAGATGTATATTTCAACTATAAATATCTCTAAATTATATTATTCCCATATTTGCTTTTTTCCTATTTATTTTAAATTAATCCTTTTTTTCAAATTTAATCCTAAAATTGAATGCTTTCCTTGCTATTTCTATTGAAAAATAGTTCTACTCTAGTGTCTAAATAATGGTTTGTATTGATTAATTTAAAGCATAAATGATTAGAAGAGTTTCAGAAGACAATCAGAGTAAATTATGACTAAAGAATCTCAAGCACATTTTCAACTTTATTTTGAATAATTAAAAATAAAATAACTTATTTTTGTTGAATAATTTTTTTCCTTTATACAGGCAGCTAAAATAGTTTTTGTGTTTTTATTTCAATCTTTCGGTTGATATTTATTGCTTTGAAATTTTATTTGATAAAAAAAAATGATAAATTTCTCCTTTGAGTTTTTCTGATAAATATATAAATCTGATATTATAATAAATAATAATAAATAAGTAAAAATATAAATTTCATAAATATATTAAAGAATAACAACAAAAAGGGTTTTTATCAATCCCTTTTTGTTGTTATTATTTAATATATTTCTATCATGTTTAAAAAACTCTTTGCATTATATATTAAGCAAAGCAATATATCCTTTTGCAATATATTTTAAGCAAAGGGAAAATATTACAATGTTTTCCCTTAGCTTAAAATATATTAAATATGTATAAAAAAATTAAGTCTGAAATTCATACATGCTATTGTTAAATACTGACACACACACACAGCAACATTTTATTTTCATTTATTTTGAATTATACTGTATTTAAATTTACTTCCTAACTAAACATGCATTTTAACTACTGTTCCTGCTCTAATATACAATAATGCAAAACATGTATTAATTTAAATTTACACTGTTATTTTAAATACAAAAAAATAAATTCACAGAAGTAGTAAACTTTTCATTTTACTTATGTGAATCAATAATGTAAAGATGATTAATGTATTATTAATTTATGTAGAATTTTCTGTATCTTGGTTACTGTTTTTGATAATATGAAACTATTACTTAAAGTATATATTTAGGAAAACAAAATATTCTGATTATCATTCCAAAAAAAAAAAAAAAAAAAAGTTTCTTTGGGCATTTCATGATTTACAACATGTATTGAAAATTATTTAGCAGACATATTGTTTTTTAATCTATGATTATTCAAATAAATTTTATTTTAATGAATTACATGACTATTTTGACAAAGATCTTCTATTCATTTTGCATTTCTGTTTTTAACAGATCAGAAACTTGACAACTAGACATCTTCATATGCAAAAAGTGATCATAAAGTGAGAAACAGATTCCAAATCCCTGCTATTTGAAAGGTGAATATTATTCTTATTACTAATATCATTTAATTTAGTATTTAAGAATGTATGAAATGTCTGCACTTTTCTAACTCAAAATTTTATTACAATAATTTTCTCACATATTTAGCATGCATCTCATATATTCAGTTATAAATCAGGAAAAATTATCCTACAGTATTATGTTTCATTACAAAATATAGAAGTGTTCTCTGCTGAATGATATATATATATATATATATATATATATATATATATATATATATATA
>JAPDSC010149498.1:822940-838876 GCA_026290005.1 Latrodectus geometricus
ATACATTTTTTAGTGAAATAATTGATAGGTTAATTATTATTCTTTTTTACATTTGTAATTTGTTGAGTTTTATAATTTCTTTATTTCTTCATATAAAGTTATAATTCATATGCAAATTCAAATATAATATATTTAGATGTTAAATGAAGTTGAAATTTTATTTCCAAAACTTTTGTCAACTTTTCTTTATAATTTGGATATTTGTTGATGTTTTATAAGTCTAAATATTGGACATGATATACTTTTTTCTTTAAAAATGCTCTTAGAGGTTAATTATAGAAGAACTTAAAATAATAAACAAACACATCTGACAGTGAATTTCATTTTGATAACATTGTTCTTAGAACTATTTTTATTGGTTTAGTTTTGTACATGGACAAAACTTCCTGATCATTCTTTACATTATATCTTATTTTTACTAATATTCTATACATAAATAAGGCAGGTAAGATGTGAATGGTTAACCAGTCCTGATTTTATAAAATGTATTGCAGTGATATTATATGCTAATGAAATCAGTGTAAATGTTTCCATATTTTTTTATACCAAATAGTTTTGAAGCTAATTAAATTGATGCTTCGAAAACACGAAAAATCAAAATCTGAATTCACGTCATTTTTATTTAATAGTATCAACAATTTTTTCCCCTAGTATTGGAAATACAAGCTTAATAGATATTCTGCTTCATTATTTATAAAACATTAATTCATTTTATACATGTGTATTTTATTTGGTTGTATATCTTATTTTAAATACTTTGAGATCAATTTAATACATTAAAAGCTTTTTTAATAAAAAATTGTTGGAAATAAATGAACAATGAATTTGGTTCCTATAAATGCAATCTAATGTTTTTTATGCATATGGAATTTGTTGTAATTAATAACTAGCATATAACTTATACATCTCTTTATTTTAATTTGCATAGGTAATATACTGTTCCAGTTGTGAAATGTTTGTCAATTAGCAGCTACTAAGAATTAATATTGTATTATATTGAATTAATTTGAAAATGATGTCAGAATTTTTGCTTTTTTTATAATATTGCAGTAATAAATATGTTATTATTCTGTATATTATTATTCTACATTTTATTTTACACACATACAAAAATTGAATGTAAATTACAAATTGTGTTCAGAAATTTAAATTTTATTTGAAGTTTAATTCAAAATTTTATCCTATTTTAATATAAAAGCAATTTAAAAATTCTGAAGCATTTACTAAATACGATTAATAAATATTAAATAGATTTTTCAAATCTATTAACAATGCAATACTTTTATTATTTAAAAAAATTTCAGTAATTAAATGCTGATAAAATATGAGTGATTATCTATGTCACCAATAAAACAAACCTATGTATGTAATGACCTGAAAGAAATTATTTTCTATGTGAATATAAATCTTTATAATTGGAAGTTAATATTAAAGCATACCTATTGATGAAATTTCTTTTAAAAGAAATATTAAATCTGCAGAATTAGTTATATGGAAAATTTGCCTTGAACCACAGGTATCATATAAAATATATTTGTGTCTTTCCTATACAAGTAGTCATCATATACAAATATACCTATGTGTGCTCCTACAGAAGTAGCCATCATATGCAATTATAGCTGTGTGTGCTTTCTAGACAAATAGCTATCAAATAAAAATATACTCATGTGTCTCCCAAAACAAGTAACCATCATATACTTATGTATGCTCTCTACATAAGTAACTATCAATTCAGTCTCTTGTAGAAGAGCCAAAAGCTACATGAAAAGAACCAAAAATGGCTGAGTAATAACAAAATGGACTAGATAAGATAGAATCAAATTAAGATAGTAAAAAAAGTTCAAAATGGGGCAAATACTATCGTTAAAAAATGTAACAAGCAGAGAATAAACTGTTAAATGTATTGTTTTTCACAACTGAGTTTGCGAACAATTCGTCATTTATTTTAAATGGATGCTAAATTTTAAGAATGAGTGATAAAGATAATATTTTTTTTTTACGAAAAGATAGAATCCTAAAACATTCCCTTATAATTCAACTGTATCAATTTCACCTGATTCTAGTCTAAAGATGTAGTTTCCAAACAAAAAAAGCGAAAAATTTCATATTCATTTGTACAAATAAATATTATTAAATAAAAATAAAATTCTGCTCGAAGTTTCTTTATGTTTTTCTTTAATGGCCAAGTCCTAATTTTGTATAATAAAAATGAAAGCAACTTGAAATAATACCAGTGTTAGCATAAAACCATAGGCATTTTTGCATAAAAATAAAACTCATTTCATTATATATATATTATACTTCATATAAGTTTTGATATTAAATATTCATTTTAAATTTGCCATTTTTACTAAGCAAAAATTTATCCTTTTTAGTAAGAAGTATAATTTTATTACTGAATCATAACTATAACTGCAAAATTAAAATCAATGAACCAGGAAGTCAGCTTACAACAGAAACTTGAATTCGATCCCAAATTTATTTATTTCTAATAGCACCAAAACACTATAGTTGATAAAATATTTCCAATTTTTCACTTTAAATTTTTCAATGAAAGCTGATTTGAGAATAGCATTTGTAAATTAATGTAGTATTTCAAATGATGGCTTATAGAAAAAATGCTCTTCACACAATGATTTTCAAATACTAGCTCACTATAATTAAATACTCACATAAAAATGCTTTCGTTGCCGGTTAGAATGCATTGAAAGTTATCGGCAATAAGAAAGAAATCTCAGAAAGGAAAAGAGAGAAGTGGATTACCGAATACAATTACATTAAGTCACACAGTACAGAATTACAAAAATAACTAAATATAAAATCTCCAGAAGTTATTGAATTTGAATTGAAGTATGAAAATATTAAATTAAATTTGTATAAATATGTTAATTTAATATTTAGTATCCCTTAAAAGTCATAAAGTACAAGAAAACTCTTAACTGAAAAATATTGTGTCCAAGAAACATATTGCAAACTGATAAATGAGAGTGCAATTATTCTTATGTGAAGGTTAATTAATTGTGTTCATTAATTAACTAAATTAATCGGATTAAATTAATTTACTTATCAAAAACACATATGTGATAACAAATGTGTAAGCAACTCTGAGATAAAAACTTATGTTAGGTAAAAAAAAAAATTAAGCTCGTCAGGTTTTATAATATTTTTCGTTTCAGAATTAGAATTTCTTGCATTACTTTCTAATGCAAGAAATTGTGAAACGAAATTATGAGAATTATTGTAGAATTGTTTAAGTTTTTACTGTTAATTAAGCTTTGAAATATAGATATTAATGAAACAAATCTGAAAATGACACTTAAAATGTGTATAAATGTATAGTTATATGAAGTCGAATCTAGCTGTAAATAATATCTTCTCGTATGGCGGATAGTGATTAAAAGGTCAAAAAGTAGAGTCGCAGAAGGAAATGATAACTTCCTGTAATTTCCCGAACCCGTCCAACGACAGAGGGTAAGAAAGATCAGATTACAAAGGGCACATTGAAGGGTAAAATGGTGACACAGAAACCAAACATTTCAGACCATACTCTGATAGGGTCACTATCAGTGATTCTTTACTGAGCTTTGCACAAATGTAAACAGAGACACGGACCGATATGACATTAGTCATAGTGCAAGTAATAATTTCAATGTCTCTTTTATCATTATACTGCTAAAAATGCTTGAATTTTCTGAAGAAGTTAATGAAATTACATTACTAAAAGCAATAAAAAAATTGAATTGAACTAATAAAAACATGCATGAGTTGTAAACCTCGAAGTGTCATCCTTGGGTGTACCTTTAATTTTTGTCTTTTTCTTTTATGATAAACGAATCTTGATGGTGACATAAGATTCAGTATCATGTATTTATGATAACTTTCCATGATTGTTATCAGAAATATAAATTTGCAAGCTTTATAGATAAAAATTTATGTATTTATGATAAACTTTTATTAGAAAAATAAAGTGAATAGGTTAGCAGATATAATGATTCCAGAAAGCACAATAATAGTAATTTCTTCAATCACTATTATGCCAATGCTAGAGGGATGTTAGAAATAAAGTACGCTAGGAAAAGAATGGATTTGAATTTTTTTGAAAAACATTTGGTAAGAAAGTATTTATTTTATACAACTTTCTAAGCCATATAAATGAGAGTCATTATAATATAAGCTATTTTAACTGAATCTGGATAATTTCTTAAGAAGTTTTCATAAATGTATTCTGTAAATAAGGAAATTTTATCTACAATTAATAAATACTTAAACTAGAAAATTTTATCTAGTTTAAGATTTTCCCACATTATCAAATATTATGAGCCTAATTTCAATGATTTTTATTATTTTTTATTGTTTACATGTTTCAAATTTATTTTGTAATTTTTTTTTATTATTTTATTTTATTTTATTTATTTATTTATATTTTTTACTACTATAAACCAAATGGTTTGAAATTTAAAAAATATTCTTAAAATATTTTACCTTTTCACTTTAATAATAAAAGAAATCTCATCAAATATTTTTATTATAAGGAAAAATAAGCATTATAATTTCATATTTCTTTAACTAGGTTTGAGAATTAAGTAATTACTACCACGTCTATATTTATATTTTGTACTTATGTATCTCTCTATTTATACACACTGTTATTATTATATAAGTTTTTTTTTTATCTAGACTGATTGTTTGCATTTTTAAAAAGGAAAATTGATTATTTTGATTTCCTTACTGCTAGAATTTTAAATAAAATTTTGATAAAATTTTGCTTAGATTAAATCATAACTCTTCTCATTATCCTTTACAAAAAAAAGTATAGAACAATATGGAGTATAATAAATGACCAATATTATATTTCTAAGTTTATTTTCTCGATACTAGATGATTTTAAAGTTTCTATTCTTTTAAAATTCAATGGATAACTCTGAAGTTCCCAAATGAAATAACTTTTTCAGTAAATGCACAATCTGAATAAAAATTTGTTACATAGAAATACTTGAAATAGATCTGTTTTAATAATCTTTAAGAGATAAAGACCAGTTAAAGCAATCTGAATTATATTATTGTTGATCAATTATGACAGAAAGTAATTTGGAATTGATTGAATTAATTTTTAATTCATGGATATATAATCAGTTTTGGACGTATATTAGAGAGTTAAACTATTCTTATTCGTTACTTCTAATTGATTTATAAGCATAGACAATCATTTGAAACTTATGAATAAATTTCGAATATCCATTTTTAGGCATTAAATCATTCTACTTTAAAAGTTTCGGTTCGATAGCATTGTCCTTGTTAGATTTTCCTTAAAATTTTAGTGAAAATAAATTTTTTTATATGTTCGTGGATTTCTTTAATATAATTTTCTTCCTTACATATACAACAATTGTTTTCAGAAAGTAAGTAATTTATGTATAATCATAATAAATTTAAAAATAAGTAATTATGTATATTAATAAATAATTTATGAAGCTTCAATTCATTACCAATTAGTTTTTGAACATTTAATACTAACAGAAAGAAACCATTCGTATTTTGAAATATGTTCTTTTTTTAAGTTACTCTGAAATAAAATCCAGTAGCAATTTTTTTCTTTTTTTTAGGTTAAAAACCAGTTTTATATAATCATATTTTCCTCAAAATTACAAAAAATGGTTTCATTTTTGCATTTAGAAACTTGCATTCTTCATTTAAGTACTATGGAATGCTAAGTATAGTTTTATATATTTATGATGAACTCTGTTTATCTTCACAAAATTTTTTAGCAGAAACACAGAAATATTTTCTATAATTCTGCTTGAAAATTCATATAACGATAACAGAAGATATTCTTTGGCTCGTACAATGATTTACAAACACAACTAGACTTCTGGAAAATGACTGGCTTTTGAACATTTCAAAAAAAGGATTTTTCCAGTTCATTTCCATTTGAATTTTCTGTAAATTATTCCGTTTGCCTTTAAAAAAAAGTATATATATCAATAATTTATTTCGTTGATATTTTCCCTTTCTCTCATTTTCTTATATTATAATCTAATTTGATAACACAAAATATTTTTTTCCATCCAACACTCATAAAAAAATGAACTCTATAAGTTATCTAATAATTTTAAACTCATTTTCCAAATAAAAAGATTCATCTCTTGGTCTTGGATCCAAAAAAATAGATAAAAATAACTGGACGGTATATTATTGAAGGATATTCTCTCAATAATTTGAATTTGCCTGAGAGAAAAGAGCTAGCTGTAGAGAATAAGCTATTTTTCTCGAAAGTACGAAAACAATTTATTATAATGGCAGACTTATTTTATTTGGATAAACAGATCTCGAAAATGAGTGTTTGACTATTTTCAAACAAACTCAGACGTAGAAAATTGAAAATTAACTCCGCCTTTTATGACTTATCAAGATTAAAAATTTTATAAGAAAGAATGAAAGTTTTTCTTTTTATGTAACTGGAAACTTGGAGATATTTCCCTTATGAAAACATGTAAATAACTTAAGTAGTATAGTCGCTAAGAAAACTGCCATGTGTAAAACATACCAATTATGAAGGAATTTTGTTATTGAAATTATTATAAACACCAATCTTTTATTTTCGGAAATCCTTGTTCCGCTTTGAAAAGTTTATTTTTCACAAAATAAGGAAAAATTACTTTCTTTAGGTGTAAAAGGACTGGTTTTAGTCAAGGTTATATATATATATATATATATATATATATATATATATATATATATATATATATAACATTTCACACCACACAAACTAAGTTTACCAGATAAAATTTAATTAGCTGAACTTATTCTTATTTTTTAAATATATGTTTGATTTTCAATTATAAATTTTCATAAATTTCTGGAAATTTTTTTCTTTAAATGTTCTGGCTCTTTAAAAGTTGATATCCACAAACTCGTTCATAATTAAGAAACTCGCATTTGTATACATTTGGTTGTCATGTGTTCAGTGACGTTTGAAAATGGATGAAAAAAAAAAAAAAAGAAAAAAAAAAGCAATTTGGTGTAGAACTTTTTAGTTGCACGCTATTCATTAACTGAATTTAATATAAATCAATAAATAATCAATTTAATAAAAAAACATGTTTCTTAAATTCAAATAAGCAAAAAAGAGGGGATTCTTTTTTAAAATTATTATAAAATTCTTAAAATAAAACATTTTTCATATGGTTAACCAACTTCTTTATTCAGGAATAATTCAGGAATTTATTCAGGAGGTCCTGAATAAGTGAATAAAGAAGATTTCAAAAAATAAAGCCTAAATTTGTCACATTTATATCCTTTATCCAAGAATTTACTCAATTCGAAACATTATAATTTGAATAAGTGCTTTACTTTAATTCCACATATTATTTAAATAAATTATTTTGAGAATTAATGTTTGGAGTTATTGGATTTTTAAAGAAAGTCTTTATAAAGATTTAAAAAAAAATCTCAAAATTCTTAGATTTTATTTAAATTGAAAAACCACAGTACAGCTAAAGTTTTTGTTTGTTTTGTAAATTGATTAAAACATGGAAATTTGGCAGATAAATATGATACTTTGATGAAGAGGCTCTGAATCCAGAAAAAAATTTAAGATTCGAGAAGAATAACCAAGTTCAAAAAATTTGTAGGACTAAATAATATCCATTAGTTTGGTGAGAAAGTCAGAAGAAAATAAAAGCGTATTACAAAATGGACTTTGTCATTTTGTAATACGTTTCAGAATGATGAGGCTCTGTTTCCAAAGGCATCTTATGGTGTACTATTTATTCAATACCTGATACAAATCATAGCAAATTAATCGTCATCAAATATGATAACGATTAATTTTATGCAGGTATCAAATTTTAAGTAATATCAAATATGAAATAAACACACAAAAATGAACACTTGAAAATAGCTAAATTAAATATCCAAACTACTTTTTCATAGTATAAATTATAAAATTTCTCATTCTTAAACTCATTATTTAAATATATTCACAACACCGCTTTAATTTACGTAAAGCTCAAGAAATATGCAGTCATAAAACTAAACAAAAATCATCAAAACAAAATTAAATTAAATTAAATAAACAGTCCTTAAAAGAATTAAATATTGAAAATTAATGTTTTGAATAAAAAAGAAACTTTTTTTATATTTTTCCTGAAGACTAAGATTTTATTTAGCTTTCTATATGTGCTCTTAAAAGTAGCTTTCTTAAGAAAACAATTCAAGTGTATTATTTTTTATTCCTTCCGCTCTGTAGAAGAATAAAATCTAAATCATCTGATTTCTCAAGAAGGAACTTTTTCAGTTTTCTGAGAATATTCCATTACTCGATGATTATTCTATGATACGAATGGCTTTTTTCTGCATTTTAAATTATTGTTTACTCTCTTTACGTAAAGGAGATTCTTATGTTCACAGGGGCTATTTTACACAAATCTACCCATGTGGAAAAGGTAAATTTTAGGGCACATTTGTTTAAACTTAAGATTAAAAATAACATTTACTTCAGAAAATTTACAAAGCTTTAAGGATTTTTTAATTGTAATATAAATAATCAACTATTTTAAATTTATGTAAGTTTTATGCTTAGAAGCTATATTCCAGAAAGAAGTTTCTATAAATGTTTTAAAGAAAATGTATCAATTAATTATAACGCATAATAAAGCAAATGAATACCCTATTCTCTTGTTGACATGGCTAAATTGGCAACTTCTTGGTAAACACTCTAATCTTTAGTTTAAAAGTTCATAGGTTCGATTATTACCTTGCTCGTAGATATGTAGTGGTTCATAATCTTCTTTAAACTACATGTCCTTAATGAATTATCCCACACGTGCAAAAAAATGACCAAAAGATAAATCAAACTCATGCAGTTATTTTCAAGCACAATTTATCTTTTTTTACAAGAATTCTTTTGTAAAATGATATTTTTTATATTTTTCAAATAGTAAATTTAAAACTGAAATATAAAAGAAATCGTTGAATAAAGTCTACGGAAATATGAATGTTATATTATCAAAGTCAACTGAAAGTCATTTACAATCTCAGTAAAAGTCAAATGAATGTCACTGCATGAAATAGCAAAGCTCTATTCTTGTTGCCTTAGAATAACCCAGATTAGGTATTAGTCATTAGAATATTTACATTCGATGTTAGTCACTTAAGAGATAACATACGGCACTGATTATTCAACTTAAGTGCGATAACATTGACTAAATTCGAAGGAGAACAATATAAATTTAATTGATCACTCATACATAAATTAATGATTAAGTTGTTTTTGATAAATATGAGACACAAAATTTCCTTAAAAACAACATAAACTGCAAAATTTTTCCTGGTTAGGTAAAATTTATTCTACAATTTAGATTTTCTTTCTGAGGTATAATTATTATTATTATTTGAAGGGTGGCATATGTATTCTTTCGCAAAAATATGGCTAGAAATTTATTTAAGATATCTCCTCTAAAATATATCACTTCGCGCGGAGACTATAAAAATATTATAATTTACCTTTGGTGCACTAAACTATGCATAAATCGTCATCTAAGCAAATTTTGCAATATATAATCATAGTGCTGAATTACGTGAATTTAGAACCACACATTTTATTAAAATTATATTTATTGTTTTTATTTTAATTCATAATAATAACTTTTTTAGAAGAAAAGTTTAAGGAAGTGTGTATCATTAAGTCATTCGCATTATTTGACGAAAAAAACACATGTAATCATTATATGACATATTAATATATCCTAATATTTATTTGTATATTCTGAACTAACTTATGATTTAAATATCTTGCTTAATAATCCCAGATTTTATTTTAAGGGGGAAATAAACATATTTACACCTCATTTTATTGAAAAGTAATTAAATAAAAATAGATGAATATTTTTGTTAGGATACATTCAAACATTGCTAAAAAAGTTTTTGTTAAAATAAATAATGTCACACATTAAGCAATATTATTTTCAAGAAAAAAATAAAGAGCTCACCGAGCAGTTTCTTAGAAGTAAAAGGTCTTTGGTTTGAATCTAGCCTTTTCTAAGGGAACTAATACGGGAAAGGGTGTTTCGTATCCGCATTCTGCTAGGACATCTGTTAGAGTGGATGCTTGGGAGTTTTCTGAATTTCCTTCCTTGTGGCACACGGCTCACTCTCTATGAGAAGTCCTCCCATAGATTAAAGAAATAAATCACAGCGGCGTTCAGTTATTAGACTATCCGTTACGTGGTCTCAAAGTGAAAAAAAAAAAGAAAGGGAGAAAATACATTATCTCGAAACTGTTAAAAGAAAAATTTAAAAATAAGAAAAGAAAAATTTAAAAATAAGAAAAGAAAAAATATGCTTAAGTTTTGATGATCTCGATTTTTCATAGAAATGAGTACAATTCATTTAACTAAGAGAGATCAAAACCAAACTAAAGTGCCTTACTGTATTAGTTGCTTTAGCTTATGGCCAGTGGCTGTATAGTTCAGCTTTTTTAAAATCACTGTTACAAATAAGAGAAAGAAAGAGATCAAGACGAAACTGAAAACACATCGTTTCCTGGTGAAGTGGCATTGCATTATCAAACACAGATGTACTCACATAGCTGCTCATGTAGCTGTTTTACCGGTGTGTTCAAACTTTATTACCTAAAATAATGCAGTTTATCTCTAATCTTGATATTTTGGCTAGACGTCATATATCTTTATCGCCAATTCAAACTCAGCGTTTATAAATAAATGCAGAAATCATCAAAACGTCTCTTTTTCCTAGTAAAATGGATCAGAATAAATTAAATTTTCCTTTTTCATTTCGATCATTTTTTTTTTTTTTTTGCTCACCTTTGTTGTGTCTCTTTAAAAGAGTATACGTATATTTTTTTAATTGTTTTGAAAATAAAAATGTCATTTTTTACTATTTTAACATAAGCAAAAATGTAATGTGAGTTGATATGCAGGATAGATAAGCTTATTTTGGCAAGATATTTGATATAAAAGTATCTGTGTTTACTTTAATATCGAACAGTATTACTCATATTTGGTGATACAAACTACGCTCTAGAAACGAGTAGGCTAAAATACAATTCTTAAAATGGAGTAAAAAGACTTAATAGACCTAAGTCCAAAAAAGGCAGCACGCACTACATCTATCTATCTCAATGGGGTTTGAATATAGACCATTTAGATGAAATGGAAAAAGCTACCCAAAGTATCAAATTTTAGGAAATTAAACTGCTTGTGAAAAAAAACTGTTCAATAATTCATGGTAATCATTAAATTTAAATATATAACTGCTATTTTTCAATAATATTATAGATGGCTCCAATACTATGAAATCTGTAATAATACTAAAGTTCACTCGCACGACATAAAATATAAAGTGTTCATATATTTAATTATTGTTCATGAAAAATGTACCACGCTAGAAAGCCTTCGTGCTAAGCTGTTGATTTTCTTTTAAGTTAATGGAACAGCGAGTGGCATAAATACTAAATATAAATAAATTATTCATTCCAGACCCATTGTTCTGATGTGTGATGAAGCTTCTGTATTCGCCTACACATACACAAGACTAGTAATTTGCTTGACACATACACAAAACAAGTAATTTGATTGGATATTCAACTGAAAATGTATATGCAGCCTGCATCATTGTAATTTGGAAAGGAGTCCTCTAAGAGTTATCACCTGACGCTGACCAAGGTTTTGATACAGTCAGATTAAGTCAGACATAAATTATGCTCATGGCTGTCGCATCAACTACTTTAGAGACAAATTATGCTTACATTAAAATAAATTTTAATGTAAGCATAATTTTTATCTAATTTTAATGAAAGCTTGAAAGCCCATTAAAAAATCAGAAGAATATAAATCTTCTACTTAAAAAAATAACTAAAATATTTTTAATTAATCTTACGAAATCATTAGCAATGAAATATATGTGATCAGCAAATATTTTTTTGTAGTTAAATAATATTAATTCATTAATAAACTAATTATATGAATAAAAATTGTTGGAATTTTTTTTTTAATTTTATTCTCTTTATTTTATCAATTAAAAACAATTTATGGGAGAATATACTTATAATTGAAAAATTTAATTCAGATAAAATTTGATTTATATTTATTAATAAATTGTTAGCATCTATAATCTTAAAAGCATCTTAAATTTATTTTCCTTACTAAAACTAAAAAGATTAATTTACCATACAAAATTTCTACACTAAAATATATTTTATAGTTTTATTCTAGTGTGAACATTTTTAAAATTATTTTTCATATATGTGAAGTTTTGGCGAAGGTACTCAAGATGTAAAATATTTAGTACATGTTTCTGTTATACATATTGTTTATTTTCAACTACGAGAACTGCTGATACGTGTGTGTACTTTAATTTCTTTTAGGTGTGCATACTTGAAAGTTTGCTACATTTTTTTTTCTCACAAAGGACTTATCTCATGAACATGATCACTAAAGTCAGAACTGTTCTTGCAGATTTGTAAAACTGGTCTTGAAAGATCATTGTGACATAGAATCAAAAAGCAAATCAATTTCACCAACAATGCGTGATCAAGACGAAACAGATAAACATGAGCTATTAAAACATTCTAAATTCGTGAGAATAAAAATGAAATATGTTTTTCTTATCTCACTATAAAAACTGACAAGAAAAATAGTGAAAACATTTTATCTGAAAGTCAATATTAGTTTTAAAAATTTTTAAGATTTAAATGATATTTACTTTCACCTCAGTCACTTCTATTTCTATGGCTCAAAAGTCGTTCAGTGAACTATTAGCAGCAATCTAATATACTACTATTAATAATAATTTTTAACTATGATCAAATGACGAAATTGATGCTTGGGTTGGGATTTTTTTTTATAAATTGAATTAGAAACCAACGCATGTGAAATAAGCCAATAACAGATAACTTGCATATTTCCTTTTTTGTGAGAGTTCAATAAATAAACCTTGAGTGAAAATATTTATTCAAATTGTATATTCACTTGTTTGATATCACTTAGAAAGTTTTCTTTTTCTTCCAAACAATGATATTTTTAAAACCATCAAACAATGAAATGATCATTGATTCAAGTACAAAAGTTAATCAGAATTTAGATTGAGAACTCAATAAAATATTCTGAATATCATCCCTAAATTGATCAGTTTTATGTCATATGAAAAGAAAAAACTTACAGCTGCATTTGACTCTTTTCCTTATTACAAATACTTCTGTTTTAAGTTCCATAAATGTAAAAATGTCCGAAATACAGATTCATTAGAACATAAAACTTTTTAGCAAAGCTTTTCCTTGAAATTTATTTATGACTGCTGAATTCTATTCAGAAAAGAACAATAGGATATTGTGGAAGTTAAGACACCAAAGTCTGAAGTGCCCAAATTTTGGCTGACATCTTAGATATATCTCTCGTATCTGATATCGTCTTACTACAATCGTGTTTATGATGTTGTCTTCGATATTTTATTCACAAAGGATTCTTTTTTTACGACAAAGAAGCAAAGAGATATCTTATATTTAAAAATCTCCTCTGTACCTCATTATGAAAACCTCATTGTCTCATAAACTATTAAAAATAAATCCTTTTGCGTGAAAAATGGATACTTTTAGTTAAAACCTTTACTTCAGTCTCTCAACAGTTCCTTTATAAAAATGAAATTTAACCTTTTTGAACAATCCTTGAGATATATATAATGATTTCAGAGCAGTTCTTATAGGTACATCTATATAAATGACATGAAAATACAAATGTGCTACAGAAAATATCCATAAATCCGAAATTGTGAATATTACTGTATGAAACGAGGAGATTCTTTTTACGTCAAACTTTATGAGGCAACTGAAATTTGCTCATGGAATAAAAATTACGATCCATTGGATTTCTGACTAAATGCTATGTAAGTAGGGATTTCGTAAAAACTTCTAAAGTTCTTGCACAAATACTGAAATTCTGTCTTGCACAATTCTTGCGCTTAATAGATTCAATTGTGCACTTGCTTTTAATTTTTTATTCATATTTTCAAGCAAGTATTTTGGTGAAACATTTTAGTCTTTGTTTTTGTAATAATAGGAATTACAATACTTGAACTTTTAGTTCAATGTTAATTCGTGAACAATCATTATTTAAAAATATATGATATAAGCAATCACATATTTTATTTCCTATTTTTTAATTATGTTGAAAAATTATATTATTTGATGTTTATCTAAAATTATAATTGATATAACAAAACTATAACGAAAATAAAAATATTTTAAGATGCATAATTATAAGTAATAGTACACAAATATGATTGTTCATATTTAAATACATATTAAAAAGTAAAAAGTATTAGTTCAATTAAATTAAAAATATCTTTTATATTAAATTTATTGAATTTCCATCAAAAAGGAATTTCTTTTGAATCAAAATAAACACTCACATTTTTAAAAAAATTGGACTTGTTAGACATCAATATGTGCAGTATTAAAAATAATTATGTGAAAGAAAAATCAAGGAATATGTTTCCTATACATCATAATAAAGATTTTAATCAATAAACAATTTACTAATAACTTATTTATAACAATATAATAAAGATTTCAGTGTTATTAATTGGCTCAAGTTGTTTTATAATTATAAGTTATTTTATTCAACAATAATTTTTTTCTTCAAAAAAATTATAATTAAAAATTTTCAATTCACACCCTTAAATTTGCATAATGCAATTTATTTCACTCTTAACATCTATTATTCTAATTTTTTCTCAGTTTTTTTTAACTATTTTATGTTAATTTTTAACTATTATTTACAGTTACTTTAACTACATTTAATACCTTAGTGTCAAAATTATGTCCAATTTAACTAGTACTAGAATAAAATAAATATAAAGATCAATTTAATATTATATAATATTTTGTGAAATTGACTTTTGATATATTTGTTTTATGTAGAAATTATTTTAATATTTAGTTAATGATTCAATTAGTTTTATATTAGTGAATTTTAAATTAAAATATGCTATGAAAACTTCAACTGTTACACATCCCAATTAAAAATTGTTTGTATTTCAGTTTATTATAATATCGGATGATTCTTGGTATTTGAATAATTCCTTCAAAATTACTTTGTTGCTCCTTTATCATAAAGCCTTATAAAGTTTTTGATGAATATTTTCAATTCTTATAATAAGAAACGGTCTTTCCCAAAAGAAATATGGTTGAAGTAACGATACTGATGAAACTAACCATAAAACATAGTAATTCATATCCCTCCATAATATTTTTATGAAAATCAAGTACCTCAGTAAAAGAAAAACTAATTATTTTTACAAAAATTTTTACTTTTTGTAAAATTTTTCTTCTGTAAAAGCAATTTAAATGTCAATAGCATTACAACATTAATTTTTTCTTACTAACATAAAAGTAAAAGTTACTATTAACATAATAGTTAGTTGTAACATAATAGTAAAAGCAGGTTTCAGAAATGCTTGTATTTCATATTTTAAAAGGATTCATGAAAGTTACGCTTTTCCATTATTACTTTTTACTGTTATTATTTATTGTTCTTACTATTGTATTCATGTGAGAGATGTATTGTAATAATATGTAATTTCTTTCTCACGGATGTTGTGTAAAATTGTATCATAAATGAAATATGCAATTATACGGTGTAGTTGAAAGATTTCTTTATATGCATAACATCAATATTTTGCTTTCACGTCAAGCTGATCTTTCATAAGTTTAATAGCAAGAAATAATTATTTTTGGATTTATATAATTTTTCAAGCTATATCAATATTTTATAGCTCAGATATCTAATATTCATATACTCACTTAATTTAGATAACTTTTCCTTAATTTCATTATTCTTTTTAACAATAAACTCCCAATAGTATTTAAAATAAAGGATTGTTTTCTATGATAATTCTAATTAACATGTAAACTTTTGCAAA